>JAQFZW010000168.1:0-95173 GCA_034687055.1 Heteromurus nitidus | reverse complement strand
AGTGAATGTCGTGCACAAACATTGCATTTATTCAGTTCTTTGCTAATCTGCATATTCAGCCTCAAAATTAACATACAGGTTTGGAGCTCTCCAAATCCAAATCCATAATCCAAATCCTGGATTTTTATTATGAAAATCCAAATCCAAAATCCAAAATCACTGATTTGAGATGAAATAATCCAAATCCATAATCCAAATCCAAGCTCAGAATTAAAAAATCCACAATCCATAATCCACCACCCAAAAATGATGGATTTCCTAGCTCTGCAGCTCACCTATCGGTGACGTGTAAAGAAACACGCTGAGTTCGGAACAAGGCGTAATTATCGGGATGTACGTCGGGGAATCCTACCTCCTTTACTTTTTGTACGGCGAGTGTGAAAGGCTCCGTTTTCATTTGCGTTTCATGAGCAAAATCTAAAATAGAATAAGTTCAACAGAAAAATATTTCGCTAACAATCTATAGTTTTTTAACATGCTCTTCCTTGTGATATCTCATTGGAACAATTCCGTTAATAACGACCGAGTAATATTGAATAGAATTTCGTGGACAAGTTTTAACGGGTGCTAATGGGAAATCATTCACTTAACCCCGAAATTCAATATATCTCTGCAAATACTGTATATATTGATTATAGGTTGGTAAACAAATAATATGCTAAATTAAATACTAAATACAATTACCTGTTTCTGATGTCCAATCCTCTGGGAACAGCTTTTCATCCCGATCACCGTTGGCTGAAGAAGGTTCTGAAGTACATTCAATCTTCACTGAATTTATTGCATTTATTTCTGCCATGATAATTGATAACTGGGTTACCTAATATATCCAAATATTATATACTATCAACTATCATATAATAATAATATAACACAAGCTTTATAGCGAAATCCTTTATACTTATTTTAACGGTACTTTTGTAAAAGGAGGATGTGAAGTGAATATGACCATGCGTGTCCCCAATACATGAGCGCACTAAAAGTTGCATGCAAAGAGCAGCCAAGTAAGTAGTAGCATTTATTATAAACAAGGGTTCTTTTCCACACTACAAACTGCTCCACACATTTCCCTTTTTCCCAATCGCATTTTCGGAGAAGGGAAAACGTAATATGATGTTTGGTTGGTTCTCTAAAGATGGTCCACAGGAGTACTGAACATTCAAGGGATCAGGAAAGTAAACTAGGGACCCTTTTCATCTACCATCATAAACTTTGTGCATAGGGTTTAGTTGGAATGTGTGTGGACGGAGAGATGCAATATTGAGACAATGAGAGAGAAGCTTATTTTCCTATGCTTTTTGGATAAATAAAGTGTGGATAGATATCTAAAAGTTTTTATGTATTTTATGTATGTAGTAGTGTCCCCGTGGCACGCTTACGCGTGCAACAAAGTCTTCGAGGTTCATTTTAAACTGGAAGCCAACATCACAGTCCAGTCCAGGTACTTCAATAGCTACCCTGACTTCATTACCTCAAGTGAAGAGCCACGTGATTAAGAATTTTTTGGGGATATATATTGAGAGTAAATGCTTGAGTAATAATAATATTTAAGGTCTGAACTATGTATGTTTACCAATAAATCAAATTGCATTTTAAAATATATATGACATTATGTGAAACTTTTATTCGTTCTTCTTAAACTGAAAATAATATAAATATTTTTTACCTACATATATTTACGTACTTTTATGCGAATCTTCCGTTTCCTTCGACTTTTCCGACTTCAGAGATGTAATAAAGTTAGAGTTACTAAAATGTTTTACACTTAAATTGTATATAAACCATGCATTAATTAATCAGTCCTTTGCATATATCTGATCCGTAAATTAATAACTATCTGTATATCATTTCGTAATGAAAATTGTTGCATGCAAACGGTGGACGAAACCAAATCAAGTATGTAAAAAAAACTCTTAGCTCAGTAATACATTTTAAACTATACTCTGAGTATGGTAAATTGATCCATGAAAAATCGATACTATACACACATGAATTATTATTAATTTTTTTCACTAAATTCCCAATATAATACACTTAAGTTATCTTAATGATTCATGAGCTCGTCTAATTAAATGCTTACAAGTCCTTCCTGAACCAAATGTTCATCCACTAGAATCTTCTTGATTCATCAGAAATAGTACCAAACTGTTTTGAGTTGAGGCACGTACGACCATAATTTAAAATAACTTGAATGCGGAAATCCATTTCCTTAGATGATAGCGGTCATTAATGTTACAATGCAACTGACATGAGCAAGCTGACAGGAAGAGAATGACAGTTCAACATATGTACTTTTAGTTACAGGTTACAATACTTAGCTTTCTATCATATTTTAATTCATTATATAGGTTGAACAAGAAACAAAAACTAGTCGAATATATGTGGATTAACGTTAGTATTCGGACGAAATATAGTACGAAAAGGGTTCGTAACTTGTATGATTCTTATGCGCCTAATTATCTAAGTTGGAATCTTGAATGCGCCAGATCCTTTTTCAGTTCACTTTCCTTACGTTTGCAGGTAATGTATCTTATTTAAACCTTAATCATTACACGGTAATATTACTCCAACGAAACTGAACATAAACGATTAACAATCGATTTGATTACATTTGTTAGACAATATGAGTTTCTCCAGCAAAAAACTTGTACCGAAGGTTTCTATATTAAATGGCAAAAACACACCTATTTGTAACGATTATAATTAATGTTTTAGCACTCCGCGACGGATTGAGAATATCAAACGTATTTTGTTTTTATGTAGTTTATGAAAGCTCTGGTTCAAGACATGCATGATTCTCATTAAATCAGAGTTACAAGTATGTCCATAATCGATAACTACGTCGTCACAAAAAAGAACCATCTCTGTACATTCTGAACTTAAGGAAACGATTTTACGTTATACAAAAAGTGCGTAGTACTGATTCTTAGGATCAATGCGAGAAAGTTAAACAGATAAAAACGGGATACGAGTGTTCGCAAGTTTGGAGTCATCGCAGTTGAGAAGACGTGCCATTTGTGTTGTAGAAATCACAAAATCCCGTTTGTGAAGTATTGGAACCGATCATAAAGTGTGGTGGTAAGGGAGTTAAGAGCTTGGTTCACTAGATCATTCACAAGGGCTTGTAGTTGCTCTTCTGTCATACTCATGTGGAAACGACTTTTCAGTGAGGTTACGGTCGACACTCCAGACTTAAAACAGGGAAGAGGACATCCTGAAGAAAAAGAGGAACACGTTAGATTAGTTGTCATATTTTTTGCACACTCTTGAAATGGCGAAGTTAAAATGTTGGTAACAAACCTGAGCGCATAATCTCAACTAAATGAATTATTTTATCCGAATATTTGCGAGCTGCAACCAGTCCCTGTGTAAACAAAAGCAAGACAAACGTGTTTGAGAGTGCATTCGAAAAGTTGGTTTACAAGTTTGTTAGGCTATATTGAATGTTGCATACCTGAAGCATCAAAATCTTAAAATACTCAAACATATCGGATCCCGTGCCTCCCATCACCTGTACGAATTCCTCGGTGAGTTTGAAAGGGGAGTTTTCAAAACCCAGGTTTTTCGGCGACGCAGACAGAATAAATCCAAAGTCAATATGAATCAAATGACCTTCACTGTCCAGGAGAATGTTTCCATTATGTCTGCAAGAACAAGGGCAAACAACGTTAATACATAAACTCATTAATCATGCAAACTTGAAAACAAGATTAGAGGATGGCCATCGTCCCTACCTGTCTTTCACTTGAATTAAATAACAAATTAGACAGTATGCCGCACAACTCTCTACAAAGTTCTTCTGAGCTGTCAAAAAGCCTTCTGACTTCTCAGATCCAAACTCCTGGAGAAAGTATTCCAGCAGCGACATTTTGCTATGCTTCTTAATTTGATGTAGGGAGACTGTGTTGATGGCAGGTTCTATCATCCCACTGTCACTTGAAAGGACGAAAATCCTGGTAGAAAAAGACAAAACAATATTATTCACGTTTCCAAACAATGGTTAGAAACCTATTACTGCACATTTGTTATTTTCGACATGAATACCTGCAAGGTCTCACACACAATGGCACCCGTTCCTCTTCCCAAATATCCCGCAGCAAGGCTAATAACTGGTAAGCTAAAAGTTCTTGACGCAAGTCATCCCCACATTTGACAATGCATGGGAAGAGTTTCCACCCAGAAAGATGGCCATACGGACTACTATTTTTTATCCTTTGTTCCTGTTAACATGTAACCATAAATGAATTACTAAAGTAATCGATTAAGATCAACAACTGAAGTAAGTGCTTGACTGTGTGTCGACAACTTACCTTTAATTGGAATGGTTCTTTCAGCACTGACGCACTTGGATCCTCTGGATCTCTCTGAAAGGTATTCTTCGGAGCATTTATGGATTCGGACAGTCTTCTTCGAATATCAATTGCAGAGACAAACACAGGCTCACGGGAATCACAAGAGTCTTGACTCATTTGAGAAATTGTATCTCGATCACATCGTTTTGACTTCATTTGCAAATACTAGTTGGAAAGAAAGAAATAATCGTTAAGGCTTAGAATTAAGACGCTAGTAATTACTTCGTAGTTGTGGAATTGGTTAGTACCTGCAAGGAAATATCATCATCCTCTTGGGACCAACAGTCAGAACCTAAATGCAAGTCCATTGAGCCATTCGCCGTGAAAGGAAGATTTGAGACAGATGAAGGTGGGGATTCCACACAAAGACTAATTTCTCTGGTGCTGGATGAAGTCTGACTGACTTCACCTTCAACGATATTTTCTTCTGATCTCGAATGTCTTAAGAGATTATTAATTGTGGGCTTTGCGGGTATCCTCACTGACTGAATGCTTTCAACTTCGAGCACTTCCGTGTATATCATGTATGGAGTCTGCAATACATGAAACATAAAGCGTTAGAATTATATATTTCTACCCTTAATTGAAAAATGTTTAAATGGGGCTTACCTTGTCTTTTGAATTGAGGACGGTCGCATCTTGTGGAGGAATACGCAAGATAATATGTGGTTTATGACCGTAAACTGGAAGCCATACTCTTGCAGGAAGGTTCAAGTTAACTAGATTCAACTCAGCAATCAACTTTGGCGTTTTGTCGTCTTTGCTGATAACGGCAGACAAGTTTTTTCCTATCTGAATGAGTGAGTTCATAAATTCTAGTTGCGGAGCCAATCTTGCAGCCTACACAAAAAATTAAATGAAAATCAGGTTAGGTTGCATTGTAAACATAACTTTCTCCACTCAAAAAATCATCGATAGAACAAAATCTCACCCCACAATGACAATCGTCAGCCGGTGGTTTCAGTTCTGTGAACACTGGCTCGAAACACATGCACCCATTATCAAACGCATGTCCCGACGTCAAATCCCCAAGACAGTTTCTTGGAAGGCCGAAAGAGCCGACGCGTTTGTGACCTTGCTTGCTCGTCAAATTCGTCTCACTGAAGCCCTGTCTCATTGCAGGCGCATCGGAATAAGATCTTTGATGAGTTTTCAGTTTTGTCGGTCCAGACGAGAAACTTGGAGGAGCTAAAGTTCCACGTTCAACAACTCCAGCTGTGACTGAGGGGAAAGTTGGTGGTCCACTGGATGGGGAGTTTGGTGAGTAGACTGCGGTCAGTTTGCGGAAATTCTTCGCGTCTTTTGGCCTGTAATTTTAAACAAGGTTTGCCATGTTATAATCGAATTACGTTTCTCCATATTTCAAGGTAATTTCTACAACAGAATTCGATTTACCTCAAGGAGTCGCTTAAAATCAAATTTTTCAGCTTGGTTCCATGCGACTTTTTCCTCGACTGCATATGACAGTCTACCGAGTACGCGTCTAGCAACCAGGCACACTGAAGACTAAAGTTTACAGACTTCCTACACCTGGATATCAGATACGGATGGAGGACCTCGGCAACGTCGTGCATTTGCACATACATCGTGACAAGTTGGGGGAGGTAGAAATCAACATCTCTTTCAGGAAAGCTGAAAATTCGATTAACTACAACAGAAAAAAGCAAATTCAATATAATTTATCACGAAACTTTCTGCTGAATGCTTTAAATATATTTTATGTTATTAATTAAAGTACTCACCAATATATTGTTGCACGCCAGGCTCCTTTGAAGTGAACAAATAACCAATGGCATACGACATATTGAACACCTGACTCTCAAAGAACCGCAGCAACCACGACTTGCACTTTGAAACTTCAACTACTTGAATGGCACTCTTCTCTTCTTTGTTGTCTCCCACGTCCCCACCCTTTTTCTCCTCTTCCGCGTCCCCACTTCCCGAATTATTGGCACTTGCTCCAGCAACTTCAAGGGTTGCTGCTGTCGCTAACGACTCAGTCGGAGTTTTCGGTGTTTCCACTGAGTCAACGACGGGCGGAGTCGACACAGTCGCTGATCCCTTTGCTTTCTCCTTTCCCTTCCCAAAGTTCAGTCTTAGTTTACTTCTCATTCCAGCCGCAATGTTGCTCGTTGTCGATGACGATGACCCGCTTGATGTTGATGAATTTGGTGTTCCATTATTTCCCTGAGGTCCATTCGCTACAGACGAACCACTTTTCCCTGAACCAGCCGGACTCTTGCCAACGCGAGCGTTCACCCTAATGCGACTCAAAAGGGAAACACTGCCACTTGAGCTGGTAGTGACCGTGCTTGTGGCACTCACATTACTACTTTCAGCCAATGTCAACGCCGCCACCTCACAACTGTCTTTCTCTGAAGTCCCATCTCCCACCAGTGGGGGTACTGATTGTTCAGATATTGGTATGGCAACTTCATTTCCACCACTCGGACACAACACTTCATCATTCATCAACGTCAGATCTAAATCCACCTCAGGGTCACTTTCCTTCAGTGTATCGTCCGCCCCACCTCCACATCCCAGAGGTCTTACGCCTAGGCATCTACTCAGGACGACAGTGTCTAGCGAGGTTTCCAAACAGTCCTCTCCTTCATCCTCGTGGTCATGATCTTCTCCAACTTCCTCGTGAAAGTCATCAGTCAACACGGCGGAGTCGAAGCTCAGTCTTGGGCTGTCCGAGTCGTCGGGTGCTTTCACAACGTCCCCATCGTCATCCTCATCATCATAAGTATCACAAGCAACACTACAATTCAAGTCGTCCGTCTCCGACCCCGTTGTTCCACTCGCACCGGAACAGATCCCGGAGTCATCGGAACTCGCTGCACAAGTGCACTTCAACTTTGTCGACGACGGGGGTAGATCATTAGGAAGAGATTCACCGGCAGTCCTAAAATCATGGTACAGGCAACAGTGCTGCTGCCTCATCGTCAGTATCCTATCATTTACTATTACACTAGGAGAATGCGACTTTGTTGTCAAGGAGGAGGAAAGAGGAAGCTGGACGGGACTTCCCAACTCGCTCCCTGACAGATCGTGATGATGGTGGTGATGGAAGCATGACAGCACTTGAGCTGAGTCCAAACTCCGATTTCTACTGTGCTGGCGGTAGTACGGTGCCCCTGAGGGGAACTTGCATACATCTTCTGTTGGGGAGGAGGACGACTGGTGGTCGTCAAATTCTCCTGGAGAGATTTCCGCCGCGAGCTTGAGATTCATCACACCCATTCCAGAACGGTCACCGGAAGCTTGAGCTTCTTTCCGCAGGATTTGCCTGGAAAAAGAAACAAATGCATTTTTAGAGAATAATGTTCACATCCCTCCATTATTGCAACCAGCTATTTTTACACACCTTCCTTCGTATTCACAAGCTACACGCTTTCCCTTATGCAAACTTAACCCCGACAGCCGGAGGATTGGTCTTATGATTTCAAACCGTATATTTCACTACAATCTCCATCCATGGAGATTCAATACATTAGACAAGGCAAAGGTCACACTCCACTCGTTTCAGAACCAGAATGAGAACTGATTTTAACTGATTCACTTTCTTCCACTCGTCACTAAATCCGAAAGAACGGGAGTAATCACGCAAGGACATAAACACAAGTGTGAATGCTCACTGAATCATTCTCACTAATACAAGGCAGAATTCATAAAGATTGCACATACTTTTTTGATAAGCACTTTCATCATCCTCGTCACTCAATTCATGGTGAAATTACTCACGCGTCCTTACTAATCCTTTCCTTTATGATATGCTTATTGTTCGTAAAAACCCGACCGTTGAAACAATTACAAAGTCCTGTTCCATTTTAGTAATCGTTCACTCCGATTCTGATAAGCCCACCGATATGATAATTCCACAGTTATCATTATTGGGCAACATTCCCGATAACACGCTTATGTATACAGTTTCGTCTGACGCAGGACGCGTGTAGTATGCATGCTACAACCTAGCATTTTTGAGATTGAGCTAATTGTATGCCGATGAAGTTCTGGTTTGACGTTGCTTCTGCTTCAGGTTCAGATACAGTCATTAAAATACATTTTAAATGACAGCAACGCGATAAAAACCGATGGGCTGAGTGAGTGCGGATTCGATGTATTTACCACATTTGTATATTCCAAAGGAATCCATTGGAATTTGGATTGAAAGGAAAGCTGAAAGGATCAATATATTTCAATTTTAAATCTCTTCTTTATTATCCTTTGAAACGTCAACAGATGCTGTGGAGTAGTGGAATGCTTATTCCACAGAGTTTTCATGAGTTCAGGCGTGTACGAATGCAGAGATTGTTTTCCTAGTCTCCAAGTTAGCCCTGTTAAGAATAAGTGAAACTGGCTTGGCTGCTAAACCCTTTTCCCATAGGCAATTTCGTTCCATTTTCATGCACATCAATTATTGCATTCTTTTCCTTCCATCCAAAGAATATAAAAAATCAACACAAGTGGAGAAAAAGCATTGAGCCAAAGGAGAACACAAGCAAACGAAAAGTGATATTCTGCCATTCAGGGTCATATCATGGAACGTAGAGCACAAGAAAAGGCTCCATTTAGCCCCACGAGACCATTGCACAAAGTCTACAAGCGACATTCTCTCTTCTCTGGAAGCTTTAGCTGTAGTTCCTCCCCAGACCAAGTTAAGTCTTCCGTTTGAGACAAGGTTTGAGATCATAAATAATGGCGAAATGTGAAAAAAATGTTCCTCTTTTATCACTTTCCCATTCTCCGGAACGGTTCCTAGTATAAGCATAGGACAATAAGGACTTTCAACTTTTTGCTCACATTTTACCCCAAAAAACTACAACACAACTTTTTAAAACTCTTCTTTTATTAGAGCAACAGAGTCGGCAGTAGTCGTATATTAGTTGGTGTTCAAACCAAAAGAAGTGAACTAACAGAAAATGGACGACATTACTTCACGTTCACGTATATAATTGTCCTTGTTTGTTGAGAGTTGTTACACGAGAAAAATATGTGTCCACAGTCCACAAAAACACTCGGAATATGGGAACAATGTTTTCTCCTCGACTGTGTGTGCATGATTTTCTCTTGAAAATTTATCTTTGACAATAGGAACGGGAAGTGACTGCCACAAAAACGTAATAAGAGTCAAGCGACTCTGTATTTTCAGAGATTTATACAGATTCAGGGAGTCCGCGTGCCGGTAGAGAGAGAGAAAATTCAGAAACGTAAGCCCCACACCACTCGACTCTCAACTCACCACACAAAATCAAAAGATTTTTATGTTTGTGCAGAACAGAGACGCTTGAAAGTCTCTGGAAAAAGCTTTCTCCAAGTGTGCAACTGACGACAATCTTCCAACCATGAAAATGTTCATGTACCGTACCACACACGCACTCCATGTTGGTTGTGAGAGTATTTCCTTTTCTTCACGAGAAGTCTGCTTGTTTTTAATATTTTCCTGGAATTTTCAATCTCAAGCGGAAATAAATCGAGGAAGGACTGTACAACACTTTAGGCGTCCTTTCCCCAGAATACAAAAAAGATTCCATGTGGACGGCTAGGGGAAATTGGTAGTTAAAACCGCACAAATGTGGTTCATGACGTTTTGTGTAAAAAAGTCTTTCAACTCACTTTCACGTTGTTTGAGTTTGGATCATTTACCGAAGAAATGCATCGATTTCCAGGCAAGAGTATTTTCTAAACGAATGCAGAGAACTTTAGGAATGGAAAGGCTTCCTATTTTCTAGGCTGTAAGCTACTAAAATAACACGAATGTTACTTCCCTTGCTGAGTCACAATTATTGCAAGTGACATTTTTTTGGAATACGTAGGTATCTAGTATTTACATACCGAAAAGTAGCTGTTTGTATGCATTTGTGATTATGTCAAAGTACTTTAATCGTAAACATGAAACGTCTTATACACATGCACACCATAATCAACTTCACAACTTTCCTTTTCTTCACAAACCAACAAAAATCTAAATGAATGTGCGCTTTGTGGACTGCAAAAAGAACAAACAATTCAAAGATACAAAAACTGGCTTCACAACACGCACACATGCAATAATATGCAGTTTTACTCTCGTCTCTTTCAAATGATGACGTGATTCTGTACAGAGTGTGTAATTGCTTACATATATGATATCGTCTTCTCCTAAAAGTTGCTAATAAAATGCCAGAGCATGACATAATTAAAGAAATGTGCACGTTACGTGCAGATTGCGTATAAGACATTTAATTGTTTGTAGGTTCAACAAATGTATATCAGATTAACTCCATTTCAATCTATACGTGAAAGGGTGCAATGGACGAACATTAAACATAATAAGTACCTAAACAACTCCACGTAGCAAAAAAGCCTATAAAGCGAACGAAACCAACAACCATCTCTCGTTCGCCCTTTCTGTTTACATTTTGCGAAACGAATTCTGACAACAACTGAAATAAATATCTTGATAATCTTTAAGATTGTGATGAGTTTATGTAATTGCAAACAAACGGAAAAGTTAAATATTTGAGTATACGAATATGTTTTCTTAAACCGTGGATAAGAGTTTTGCATTATTACTTCAGCACGATCATTTCACAAATTCTAAATTCTCAACGAAAAGTATCATTTCTTACATTATTGCAGTTTCAAGTTACATAATTTCGCAATCGTAATAATGAACGATTATTATTTGTGCGTGACTCAATCAAAAGAATAGAATCGTAAGTTAGTTGGCGTTGGCGCTGGTGTATTTAAAGTATTTTCAATTTTTTAGTTTTCGAGAGAATGACACGGACTCTAAGTTGTCGCACCCTGTAATATATATCTTATATCAATGCACTTACAGAATATTTTTAGCGTGACATTAACACATTAAGACCACTTAATGCACGTGCTTCCTTCTCATATTTTCTATCGTTTTCCTTTCTGCACAAAAAATAGTGTACAGAAATGCAATTGCGATTGCGACATTTTCGTTTTTTTACCGCAAAAAGTTCGACTCGAGTTGAGGAAAAACTGTTGCGAAATCGCGGACTTCGCAAGTACACCATATGAAACGAAACTACACACAAAAAAGGTGCACAACACACACCAATACTCCTTTCATTTAATCTCCTCAATGAAAGAATTAATTATGAAAAGAGTTTTCACTTTCCTTCACAAAAAAGCAGAAACAAAAGACATTCTTGCAAACCTAATGCCTTTCAAAACTGAAAAGAAAAAGAAGTGAAGAAGACTACGAGGAAACTTGATAGAATCTCGTGCAAAAAATGAAGGTAAAAGACGAAAGCTTACAAAATTTAGAATCAACTGTCAAGTTGACAACTTCCTCTTACTCATGCCTTCAAAAACTTTCTCATCCCCTAACTATTCCCTTTTGCGTAGCTAATGCAATTAGCAAATTAATGGCTTTTATTATGATGACTAAATGATTATGTCAAACAAAAAATCGATTACACAGTCGGAGTCTTTTTAGCATTCTTTTATCATCAATGAAAACAAGTGTACTGACATTTTCTGTCACTGAATCATTGAATTGACTCATGATGGAATGAGTGTCGAAATTTGTGGAACCCAGTTTTTTTGATTCGAGCAAAGTGGAGCCAGCCCATTTCATAACAACGTAGGTATACATCAATCAGCCAAAACAAAGAAAAAAATGTTGTGTGTAGATTGTAGCACAACCCAATACCAAACGTTTCTCCCAAACCCTCCAATAGGAAATATTGATGAAAAAATGAATTGAAAAATAAGCTAAAGACAACGTAGACCTTGAACTAACCTCTATAATAGATACACCTTTCTACATTCACAGTGAAAAATTGATGTATTAAGTTGATATCTTACGTTAATGTTATGCGATTGTAGCATGAACACTATTGAGTTTAAATTACAAAAGTAAAATTGTGTGAATAAGCAACAGTCTAAGTATATACCAAATGGCTTAGATGAGAACAATACGTCACTCTCCTGACATTTTCCAACTCAAATTATAGACTGTATCTTATTCCCATAATAAGCTGCAATACACTATGCTCAGGGTAAAATAAATAAATGCAATAAATTGGCTCAGCAATGAGCTCTATACTTTAACAAAGTTTTAGAATGCTTGTTACTCAACCTGATACTGATGAATCAGGTAGAGATTGGTATCAGGCACTGCCTAAGACAATACACAAACCCAAAAAGAGACTTATTCTCATAACAATCTTCCTTAATAATCATATTCTGTTGCGAAACTATAAAAATAGTGAGTTTCGGTCAAAAGAAAAGAATATTTTTTGTTTTGTCAGGTGTAGTTGAATTCACATAATGTGGGAAACAGTAGGTTATCTAAATATGATTACACATTTCCTCCAATTGACGGCGGCTCCGGCTCAGCTGCACACATTGAACAAAAGCATTTTTATTTTTATCCTGTTGGCAGTCAGACTCGCATCATCACAAAAGCAAACTCGCGCAACCACTTGACTTGACTGTTGCTATTAAAAATGTTGAGTTTTGTAGTTTGCAGCTTCACTCTGACTTTGATCCTGACCTTGCCATTGCACTTCACATAACTCGGAGCAAAAAAGAATACATGAAAAAGTCCAAAATTTAAATAGAATACAACCATATGCTTTGAGGTTTAGTCCTTTTACAATAGAATTTGATGCTAAACACGAGTTCGTGTTGGATTTTTTACTGCAGATTTTATCGTTGCAATACACACAACATACATCCATGTTTCAACTTGCGATAGACAATTTCTATTTCTTGTCTACTATTTATTTTCATGTTCACTTTTTGTGTAAAACTTGAGAATCGGTTTGGAGTTGGATTCCAGCTTTCATTGAAATTCTCATTTGGATTTGCATAATAGGATATAGATATGCTGTGTTCAGAAAATGTGTGTGCTATTATTGCGGTGATCGTATTTGCCGAGAGAACACAATTCTAATGAAAGTTTTGCAATGACGCCAATCGAATCCTCTGTCTGGAATTTTCACCGCCAGCACCAACTCAAACCTATCATTTCAAACACAAAAGGGAACAGGAGAGTAATTTTACTCAAACAAAAATTTTGTTTGGAAATTCGCCATTGTTTTTCACAAAAATTATTTCCTTCCTGTCAGATAGATTAAATTTGACTTTTGCCCATTGTCAAAAGAGCCGAACCGATTCTTGTAAGCCTCTGGAAATGAGAGGTGTCTTTTTTGTTTTCAGAAATCCTTATCAAAAGATATTTGAATTTGGCATAGACCATATTGCAATCTGCACTGTCACCTCATCCCACATCATTCATGCCATACCACTAGATCCTTTTCAGCTATACTTTCTCACATTCACACAAAATGCAATCTTCTCAAGGAACTTATTTTCTTGCCCTAACCAAGTACGTGTGGACGTGAACATTATTAGCAACACGTTGCAGTATGCAGTTTCTTATCTTCGAAACACAAAGTAGTACAAATTCTTCACCAAAATCTTGATAGCTTTTTGAGATTTTTCATCCCACATACAATCCTACTTTACTTTCCTACATAATTTTCCTCACCACACACAAACCATCTGCATTGCATGCAAGATCATATTGCGAAGAAATGCACAAGAAAGTTAAGGAGAAGGACACAAAAGGCTTTTTGCGCATTTCCCATTTTATTTGCAATTTGCAAGATACGATAAAAAAATACCAGAAAAGTCTATGACACACTCTAACAAAAAAATGCATCTCCTTGATCTTACTCAAGCAAGCCAAGCCAACTTTCATACTTTTTTTCCTAGAACAACTTGTTGTTAGCGAAAGGGAGCGAAAAATGAAGCTTATTTAGCTTTTACTTGGATATGGATTGTCACTTGTCTACTTTTTTTCAGCAGTTGGCAACCACATGTTCCGAAATTCCCATGAAGAATCATCCTGATTACATCAGCGACGGAGGAGTTCAGTCTGAGAGAAAAAGTGTCCCAAAACCCGAATTAAAATAGAATTATGGTTGAGATCTGAAAGAGAAGGTTGCCTCAACTCGGAATAGTAAAAAGCTTTTTCCCTTTCCTTTTACTCTTGATACATGAACATGGGAGATTCATACGAGCTTGTTAAAAATAACAGGGAAAATGTATGCACACCCAAAGTGGAAATGGGAAGAAGCCAAAAAAATGGAAGTAAAAATCGTGTTTCATGGAAATCCATAATATAACATGAGAATGTAGTAATAGTAGACATGCAGACGACAAAAAATATCATGGGCCACGCCCAATGAGCTAAAGCAAGGGAAAAAACAGAATACAATATATATCCAAAAAAGGGAAAGAGCACAGTTGAGCACACCTAACAAAATATAGTGATAACAGGAAACATGATGTATTATGATCATCATCGTCGTCGTCGTCCCCATCCTCTCTTGTCTCTGCATCAATCATTAAAAAGCCTTTCCCTGCGTCATAGTCATTTTCTTTCATGCGAACATATTCACACAAATTTCCAGAAAGAAAATTGGAGGAAAGGATAAGAGAAAAGGAAGTGAAGTTCATATTTCTTCCCTTCACATTTTTGCTATTTATTTTTATTTCCTTTCATGAAAATATATATTTCATGTTAATAAGTGCTACACAAGACAAGCTACAAAAACTTGCTCTAAACTACGGAGCTAACTCCCTTTTCGATAAGATATTATACGGAGTAATACGGACGAACGTCGCTGCTCATCTCTGAGAGTGAATAATAATGGGAAGAAGTAGAGGGAGGTTCCTGACTTTAAATGTGGAGAAAATGTATAGTTATTTCGTATCCGTTGTCCATAAAAAACCCTCCCTACATCCGCTCCCCTGGCCCATACTCTGACATAGAATGCTTTTTTATGACTACGTAAAAAAGTAGTTTTTGACCTAGATCATGATCACGATATGATTATAATACATGACTAACATGACATGACAGTTCAACTGTTCTGTGTGGTGGCCGCCCAGTTTTAATTTCGAAAAGTAGCTAGTTTTCTTCGAAGAAAATTCCTGTCTCTGAATTCTGATGTTGAAGTATATGTTTCCCATATTCCAACTCCATTTCCATTTTGTGGCTATGGCTAGACCACTGCAGTGCAAGAAACCAACTAAATATATGACCTGATGATGATGATGATCTCAATACATCCAATATCTGTCTGAAAGCCAATATATTACAACGACGAGAGTCCATAATCCAAATATGATATCAGTAGCAGAGCCGCTCTTATGAAGATTTACGAGAGAACAGGAGGTCGTAAGCATGCAAGCTACTTTACTTGCTAAACCCGAACCGACCACGCGAGGGCGACCACACCAAACAAACCAGCTCAAAAAACCATCAACTCGAAGCAGATAATATACTACTTTGTTTGCAAAAAATGTGCTCACTTTCGCTTGCATGCAATCCCATCACATCAGATTCATACATGATGTAGCTTTTTATTATATCGGCAAGTCAGTGACAGTCATGAAATAAATGTCAGGGACAGATGCCCCATCAAAAATAAACTCTCCAAAAAAGTTATTATTATATCAGACCAGAGCAGAGAGGAAACTTTGAAGCACTAAACGAAACCTATACATCTACCTACATTCTTTTAGTATGGAAAGTAAAGATGTACCAGAATCAGAAAAAATAGAGCGCTATCACCCGCCCACCGACTATATTTTGCATTAGAGACAGTCCCTATGTACAAGTTCCAGCTAAAACACTAAAAGTCCTTTAAGTGCAAGACTTTCGCCAGGAAGCCGGTATATGCCTTTTCTCTCTTCCTAATTTGTGTGCTCACCCATAAAACTAGATCAATCGTCTCTAGATCACACATTTAGCGAACCTTTTACCTTCGATATACTGACCAACCTTAAATGTTAACCTTCCGCCAACGTTCTGAGTTTTTGCCCATGACGTAGGCACGTTTTTAGGCGTGTCAAGGTAGTGCAAACGAAAAGCGATAGTTTTATTGAGAAGAAAAGCATATCACACGCCCAAAATAGGCATGCCGCCGCTATTATTAACCTCATGCTAAAGTAAAGAAAAATACATCATTGGATGAGATATTTTCGTGCTATTATTCCAACGATTACGTCATTCCATATTCTCTTTCTGTCCATCATTAATTTCGCGAATATCAGTTAGGTATATGAGCTAGAAAATGGAAATGCTTGCTGATAAAAAACGATAATAAAAAATTATGGCCAGCTAAGAAGAAACCACACACACACATGTGGTGTGTATGTGTGCGCGCAATGTGCACCACTTTGTATGTTACATCGTTTCTTCTTCAAGCAGGGTCTACTCAGAAAATGGGTTTCTGTTTACAAAAAGAATCCTCAAACATGTCAAAACATCACGAAGCAGTATATATGGGTTCAAGTGGGAGCTTCTTCAAGCACTAATAAGTAATTCCTCTCATTTTCACTCAGCCAATTTCCTCCACGGAAAAAATATACCAGCTGGATGTCATTAAGAAAAGAGTGATTCTGATTACTATTCAAGATTGTAATGTGTTCGGTTTATTTCTAAATAGAAAAACCTGAATCTAGGTTAATATTTTTTGAGGATTTTTTTTACAAAGGGAGAAGTGATGTATGTCTACTCTACTGATATAAAATCACTGAACGAGTACAAGGTGAGATGAGGAGAGGAGCCCCATAAAAGTGAGTAATACAGCAGCACCATGTAATATTGGAAAAGGTCTCAACCTCTCTCTTTCTTTTCATTTGACTTTGTGCCCCGCACTCCAAGTAACAAGATGGTGGAGTGGTGGAATACTGTTTTATTTTTTCACCAATTTTCTCAAGTCCGACTCCCTTTAATCGCTACAGAAAGCAATTTGAGCGTATTGTAATGAACCCGCAGAGAGAAACCGCCGAAAAGAAATGAAGCTTGCAGCAAGACATGGTGGTGCCGCTATGCACATACACAGGCACCTGCAACTGCCTTCCGTCGAGTCGAGTAAAAGAGAAAGTGAAGATGCAGGTGTGCAACTTTAACCTGATATAACTCCGACCACTATGATAGTGTCTTAGTCTTCTACCTTTTTGTTTCCTAAAATGACCCTCGTAACATAACCATAGACTGTCTCTCTAGAGTATTTATAGAAGGAAAATGAAAATGAGTGGCCTATTTTCCAACATCGCAACATACCTAAGTATGCGGAATAAGGATTTTTTTCTTTTGGAGTTGGAGTGAATGAAAACCTCTCTGCTGAAACTTCATTGTTTCCTTATATATTCTCACTAAAAGGGTTGAGTTTAAGATAGAGAGTGAAGGAGTGCGTTTTGCGTTCGTAAAATGAATATGATATTTGTAGCGAGAGCAGTAAATAAAGTATTCATAAGATGTCGAGTCAGAGAGTCAAGTGGTATATGGAGATTCAGAGATTACATCTTGGCGAAATTCTACTTCTTATCTGCTGCCACCTGCACATGAAAATTTCATGAGGCAAGAGGGAAATGTTGTCTAACACCCAAAATGCAAAAAAAAGTGGTTGGGATTTGGAACAGGAATATACATCCTAAGAAATTACATTAAAATGCTTTCAAATACGTGCATGTGGGAGGAACACGCAACGAATATCCTTTTCCCCGGCTAAATATAGTTTTACTTTTAATATCAACTTAATTCTGTACGGTACTATGAATTAACTCCCATTAAACATGGAGTCTTCTCGCTGGAGATTGGAGTGTTCACATTTAAGAAGAAGAAGAAGACGTTGATGTGATGTGCAACGAAAGGTGAGGCTAAATTAAATGCATGCGAGTGAAACTGTGAGACAATTCTCCTAAATTTTGATGAAGTCTTACATTAAACACCCCTCTCCCAAGACGGAGAAAGCTTTTCTACGTTCTACGTCTCGCTCACTTTTTGGACTGGAAGGATACGAAAACCTTCCAGCTGTCCAGAACTAACAAAGTGTGTAAGAAAAAGTGTTTTCACCCACTGAACATATCAACTCCTCGGCTCGAGTTCCATTCCATCTTGCCAGAAATCTTTCCTCCATCTGCACGCTATTCACTTATGGTGTATATTCTGTATATAAACACATACACACGGGTAATCTAATTGAAGACGAGAAGAAGCGAGAGTACAACTCAGCCAAGCAGCAACTCATGTCATCAGAGAAATTAACTTGAAACCCAACTCATGTCCGCTATAAATGCCTATTGCTGTTAGTTTATCACTTGGGATTTTCTTAGAATAATAGACAGGATGAATATGAATCTATGTACAAAGCTCCCGGCTCTCGTTCTGGAGTTTATAGTCAACTTTTTATCACCTCATGTGATGATACAGATGAATGGGTGTGTGATATGAATCCTACATGGTATAAGGACGCTTTTGGTATACCAAGTTTTCAGAAGGAAGCAAATCGAATCTTCTCTTGGATCAATGCAATTGTTCATCGGGGAGAGACCTCCGGACCTTAGCGGACTACACGTCCATATGCACAAAATTTTCACTTCACAACATAAGGAGTGAAATGCGATACGGATGAGGTGCAATATTACCCTCTGGAATTTTTTGCCTCTGAGATGAACGAGAAAAGAAACGTAATCAAACAGAGTTGATGTTGAACATATAAAACAGTACGGTGGAAAGAGTGCAACCTGTACTCCGTCCAAGACTCCAACGAAGTAATAAAAAACGGTGTCCTTCTGAAAGGTACAACCTTTTTCAGATTGGGTCGATTCCAATCCAATGTTATTGACTTGACAAGAGAGTTTATCAGATTTTTATTTCTTATGCCCTCTCACATTTTCTCGTCCTTGGATGCAAAATGACAAAGGAAAATGCAACATGTGCATTATGCAGTGCAATGCGTAGGCGACAAAGGGATTTGAAAGTGACAAAGCGTAGTGGATCTGTATGACGCAATATATCTGGATCAAACATAAAATCACAACAACTTCATTGAATACTAATGAAGGAACAATACATTCGGCCAAGAGAACTATACTTAATTGCACTTGCTTCCTTCAATTCAAACCATGCCTCAACAAGACCATTATTTTTGTACATTAGTTGAATGCATTTTGCATCAATATTCAATATGGCCTTGCTCTGTTGTCTCCCTATTTCAATCAACAAGACAGCCATTGTCATTATCTCCACAATAATCGCAATCTCTTCTGCTAAATATTTATTACGAATTATCGAGTTCAAGCATCTCTCAAAAATAACTTCTTATATAAGTTGAAAATGTGAAAGTGCAATCGTAATCAGGGAAATACGAGTACTATAATGTACGTTTTAAAGCTTATATTATATTGACAAATCCCAATCACATGATTTGCCACATAACTGATAAAAATGATTCATGCGGCTCTCCCTGAAACGTGAAACATCAACATGGTCGGGGTCGTCTCGTATTGACGTTTCAACGGACTGCAATGAATTAGGCGAGGTACACAAAGTTTAATCGAACAAGAGCTACGTGACAATTGTTCCGAATTGGTTGAGAGTAAATCAACCAGCGAGACCAGCACTCACTCCAACTCCAGAGTCTACAATACGAGTACATAGTGCACGAGTGACGGATGGATATATAAACGTGACAGATAAGGATATTAGAAAATGAGTTGAAATTATGTAGGTGGCAACGCATTTAGCGTGTAATGGAAAATTCCTGGGAAAATCGAAAAGGACAAGGTACGTCGCATAAAAAATCAATACAATATTTTACAAAGCAAATATATCCCACAGCAGACTACAAAATCCAATCCAGAAGTAAACAACTTAGCTTAGCAGGTCTTCCGGTCCAAGTCCAACCGTACATATATACCGTTTGTGTATTGATTAAAATGCCACAAACATTGTCGTATTGATTAAATAAAAAGAATGCACGTGAAGTATAAACACACATTTTACCATAAGGTGAAGCTCTTCATTTCATTACACACACGCCACCCTTAGTTTACTTCTCACAAATTTAATAGATAAATATTCGAGCCTTGGCCGAGTTGAAGTTTGTCGTGTACAATTTCTTGCATTGATTTTTTTTCTGCACATTTTTCCTCCCATCACCCATGCTGAGCTACATCTGTTTTTGGTGATGTCTAGACGAATGGGCAGGGAGTTGTATCGTATTGCAAAAAAATATGCACCTTCAGCTCTGCTCTTTTGCAAAATGCAATGGACATCCTACATTCCTACCCAACATGTTGCTAATGACTGGGGTTGATTAGCAGTAGGCCAGAGTAAAATGCACAACTCGTCATGCTACTCATATTACACTCGCATTCCAACAACCAAAAATCATTGTGCGATGATGGTCCAACTAACAAATGCATATGCATATGCGACCACATGCCACACATGAAAAAAACGTTTCTCCATAAGAGTCCATAGTCCATACTGCAATGTTAGAATTGAAGGACAAACAAAAGCTGTAACTCTACAATTCCAAACTAAATCTCAAAACTTTAATGAAGTGTGTTTTTTGGACCCCAACTGCCAATTGCATGCCATAATGATATCATATATACTTTGTACGTTGTCGAAAAAATATATTGATAGTCATATCATTAACAACATCAACGAAACCCCTACAATTTTCATTGAATTTGTCCATTTTATGAAGTTTTTTTGTGTTAAAACTACAAGGAAATGCGTGTCTGCTCCTGTTTGATAAAACATACACTATCAGTAGCATGTAAGTTGGTTACTGAAAATCACAGCCGAAAAAAATCAAATTACAACGAAGTTAAAGTACAAAAACTCTGACAGTTTAGCAGGATTTTTACAACTAATTTTCCCTACAAAATACATTGGAAATGTCGAAATGGTACAAGTGACTGCAACTATTCTGCTCTGTAACATATCAAACAAAATGTTCGTATTTTTATATCCACTTCCATCCAACTTCACACTAGACACACATTAGTCGCTCCATTGAAGCGTATCACATCCCTTGACAGCTTACAAAGCTAAACACTTTCAATTCCTGTCATTACAAAACAAACCCAGTGTGTTTTAACTTTTTATCAACGGCCTACTGGACTTCTCACGCATGCACAAAAAAGCTAAAAAACCTTCTCTCACTTCCAACTTCCCTCAACATACAAAAGAAACAATTATTCCAATTTTACTTGGTATTTTTTTGAAGGTCTTAACAAAAAAAACATGGACGTATCCGTTCCGTACCGCATACATGCAATCCTAAAATCCTGTACAGGGCTTGGCCGTTCATGCCTCTTTGACGCTTTGACCTCGACGTTTTTTATTCATATTCCTTAGAATGTTGTAATCGGAAAGGAATTTTGTTTACTTTGTCGAGACAGGCACTTAAAATAGGAAAAATAAGAAATGAAACAGTTTCATATATTTGATATATGCCACAGCACAGCCACATACAACTTTAAAACATCCATCTTACGTCAATACCCCTCATCTCTTTATTTGGAATCCTATGCAGGAATTTAGATGGAATGTTGTTCAAACCCATATAATTTTTTGGTCATGTGGTCACTCCGTGATTTTAAACGTCATATATGTTGCTACTAAATTCGCAGTTTCACTTCGAGTTATAGATATACGATATGAAACTACATCGTATTCTCTCCTAATTCGCTCGCACATTTCTTACACAAAGAGATGCATATAATGTTTACGACGTATCGCAATTAAATTCTTCATTTCTCTCAATGATCGCTAATGGAGGAGATGACCATCGCATCATCAAAAATATCAAGTCAGAATAGAGACACTAATACTACGCTGATGATGTGATGATGATCCACTCGTACTCTCTCAACCACACTTTCATATAACTTATACTATATGCTGTGTGGTCACTGGTTGGACACGTGTACATTATGATTGGATACAATCAACACTTGAATACACACTCTCACATATCAACCTCAAGAAGACTGGTTCTAAGTTCCCATTTGTGGGGAATAGTACAACTCTTAACAGATGGATATACACGGAGCATATTAACTATTGACTTTTAAATGTATATATAAGTAGTTGCTTCTGTTCTGTCTAGTATCATCCAATCGTCTCAAACAAAACCAAAATAATATTCGTATGAAGAAATATCAGAACTGAGTTTGTACGAAGAGTGTGTTCTGTTCGTAGTAATCTTGAATTATTAAAGCTGGACAGTGAATAACATCCATGTTACATCACTCAAAACTCAAGTATAATAAAACCTCATCGTATTCATTCTACTGAACATCTCCTTACTCAAATAATTCCTTCCAATTGAGAGAGCAAGAGTAGGAGATCTCAATATACAACTTCATTCTTCATCATTCATTACCAAGCACGATTTTCATATTAGTAGATTAGGAGGATTTATGATATGATCTTGAATGAGAAGCAGAAGCTTTGTCACGTCACGTCTACGCCTATACATTTCAGTATAAATTAGAGAGTTAAGCAACCTTATCCAGAAAAGAAAGGCTGCCAAAAAAAACTATACACTATCCTGCCAGATGCCAGGCAGCTTAAAGAAGTACTAATAGGCTCCGGTTTCAGCTTGTCTGCAATATAATAAAGTCGAAAATGAACATATGTAGCATAACGCACCAAAGATCCTTCATCCACACAAGGGTAAAATCCCGATTTCCGCTTCATTTTTCTCATGAAGAGCCGTCAACTTGTCACCAAACTATTCCCCTAAAAAGTGAATGCACAGTACGAAAAATGCATCACCCTTCTTCTCCATGTTCTCGACAAAAAGGACAAAAAAGACTTCATTACAATCCTGTCACTAATGGGATGGACCACAACGACAACCGACAACGACAGTTCTTCCCCTTCCGAAACAACTTCCTCCAAGAACCTTCATTATGAACCTCATGAGAAATTCAGAGGGAAAGAGGAAACAGTAAAAGTTTATCATGAAAAGTTCATAGACATCTACCATCCATACCTAAATATTTACGTTTAGTCTTTTCCTTAACGTTAAAAAGTCAACTAAAAACTTTTCTCCCAGAGTAAATAAAGAAAAGAGATGATGAGAGCAATGAGGTCATATAGCCCCACCGCCTACAGATGACTTGGACTTGCTTCCTTCACATTATATCTATAACGGTCAAGAGTATTACAATATATTACGTGCATAAATAAGCCCCTAAAAGATAACAAACGGGAAAGAAAAACGAAAGTTAGTATCAGCTTCATGTCACTCGACGACAGGAACAAATCCGGAACCGCTTTTATACTTTGTCTTTCATCAACCCTCATCTTTGGAAACCCGATGATCATCCGAGGACTGTGGACCTGTACTCATAAAGCTAAACTTTCAAATAAGCAAACTTTTCTGTTTCCCCTTCCTTGTTTGTGTGTAAACTTGTAACCTTCACTTTTGTAGTTAAGTTCAGCTTAGCACATCTGCTTCTGAGGGACTGGAGGAGAAGGGATCTAACTAAACCCTAGAGAAACTCGAAAACTTGCAACTTAAAAATAACTTCTGTTGCACGTTACTGTTTCTGCAAACAGGGTATTCACCACTACCACTCATCCTTAGTATAAACTCTAACTGAAAATAAATTCTGAACACGAAAGCATCCCACGTTCGACGTTGAAAGCTTTTTGCTGGACAGAAGTGTAAATGAAAAGGAGCACAATGTCCTCATTTTAGCAGTATTGTCCTGTTTTTCAAACTAAGCACTTAAGTAGCTTCCACCTTTTGGGACTACCAAGTTAAAATTATTAATTTCCAGAGAATGAAGTACTTCTTGGACCAAAAATAACAAAGAAGTGGTTGAACACTGACTGCAAAGAATGCTAGATGAAACATGCCCAGTCCACTTCAAAGTCAACGATCCAATTGCTGCGATTTCGCATTCAAAACACACATTGACTTTCAAGAACCAGCGAAAAACTCAACTCAAAACTTTTGTAGACGTAACTTCTTGTGATTTGGACAAGAAGCATTTAAACTATTAATGCAAATTTCAATTTCAAATAGAGCAGAACATTTTTTCCACCAACATAAAACATCGAGAGCTCGCTGAGATGATGGACTTTTTTTCTCGGAAATGGTTTCAATTCAAGTAACAACTTTAAATTCCACTCCATCTTCGTCTTCCAAACATTAATATTAATACTAGAAGCATCTGCATGTGATTTTCTCCAGGAAAAAATGTATGTACCTAATATGACATGACACGACTATAACAAGCTAAGTAGCAATCTCATGGTGCCACTTATGCACAAAACTCGTCCCTGCCTTGACATGATGAAATATTACATTATTACATTACTGCCATATCTCGTCATGTCAGACTCGCGTATACTTTTTTTGCAAAATGCATAAACTATTCATAAAGTTTTCACAGCAAAGTAACTTTCTTATTCCGTCCCTTGCTCTCGTCTTTCGTCACCATTCCTTCTTGTGGAGAGGATGTTTCAAATATAGATTTTTCCCTTTATGTTTAATACCTGCTTTTCATGCATCATTCATTACATTCTAACGAGGAGGCCTTTAGGAAGCTTGTGAACTCCCAAAGAAAAAAATACTGTCCTTCTTTTCCATAAACATTTTTGAAGAATGTGCCGAGTCTATGGAATATGAAAGAAAGAACCACACACATATGTATTTTTACTTGAGGAAAACATCCATGCCATTACATTTACAAGAGAGAAAACAACATAAACATCGGTACAATGTTGATCGACCCTCTCCAACTCTCAAAAAATCGAAAGGGAAAAGACCTCTTTTTTGTGCTCAATATGCGCCATACCCATTACCAATACGGAAATAGTACTTACTTCTCACTCACTCGCTTTCTTTCAATACAGCGCTGTAGGTAAATTTACTCAAGTCAAGTCTGGCCTGTCGTGTTTTTATTAAATTATTCAATTCAAGGAAACCTCAGAGAAACGCATTAGAGGAAAAATTCACTGCAAGCTATTTTGCAATTTTAGATAGACAAAATGGATGATTTTTCACAAATGGATAAGTGCACTTTGTGTACTCTGCTGAAAATCAGTGTTAGGCCAAAACCAATATTTAAAAAACAAATGTTCAACAAACGCAAATGTAATGTCACTTCCGATGAGAAGAGACATATTTTTTGTCTACATTCTACATAAGTGTTTCCAGTTTTTAAACCCATATTGAACTTTTTGTGTGTGAAGCATCCATTTTCAATTAGTCTGGCTTCCTCAATAATGTGACATGGGCTTACAAAATGAAATGCAAACATGCAATTCATTGATGAAACGGAAAAACAAGTATTTCAAAGCATTAAGCAAATACTTCGAACCCCATATCTAGTCAGTCACTCGACTCCTCACAATCCATTCAAATCCAATTTCGTAATAGATGTGCTGAATCCATCATTTCATAAAAATGTGTAATCCTCTCTGGAATGCTGTCTTGTAAAAAAATAAACGCCCAATTGACCACCAACATCAACCCTGTCACCTACAAACAATCTGGGTCGAGGGTCGAGAAGCACTATAAAGCTTATGTATGTGTTATGGTTAGTGATTCATGCTGTTATTTGTGTTTATCTCGTAAATGTTGCCGGTGATGAGATTCCAGTGACAGTGACTCATGTTGAGTGTGGTTGAGCTATATTCGGTAAAGCTTCAAAACAAGGTTTAAGTCATGAACGAATACCATATACAATCTTTTTCTTGGAACTGGTTCCATCCATCCTCCCAATCCAGAATGCAGGACAAAAGAAGCCACAAAAATGCTCAACGAAGTAAATAATATTTTCCTCTGCGTGACAGCTCATCCTGACTTAACCTTCTTCTTAAATCTCAACCTGAACTCCAACTTTTTTTATTTCGTTTATCACTAACGACTTCACAAGAAGTGTAAACGAATGGGTGAAGTACGGAGAATGCTATGTGACGTTTGCCTTTTCAAAGCGATAATTTCTTTTCACTGTCGAAAGCTTAGGATAAAAAAAGCTCATTTCATCATCTTCACTTTTCTTACCCAATGTCCAAGCTCCTATTCCGCTGATGATGTGAGCCCCTGAGAGCGGAGCAGTGTGAGTCTCCACCCTTCATCTCTGTTGCTCTCCCTGCGGAATGGACTCCCGGAAGTGGGAAATCCGCCAGCGGAGGAACAACCTTCCGCCGATCCATTACGTTGCTGCTGCTCGAAGTCGAACTGCTTTCACTGAAATTGACAAGAGAGAAAAACAAATACATGAGTGTAAGTATTTTTGCGCGGAAATTGGAAGAAACCAGATAATTGTAGAGGAGAGAAGGTTGCTCTAGGCAGAAAATTATTTGGGCAAAAAGCAAAAAATATGATGGATGACACATATGGCTCCACTCCAATTCTGTTAAGATTAACATGCTTACATTGCCGTTTCTTTTCATTACAAACAAAAAATCTGTAGACATTTTTTTTACTTTAAACATTCATCATTTCCTGTCTGGATCAGTGTGGCAGGAAGACTACAAACCTGGCATTAGGTAACCTTTACAATTACAATTTTACAGAAAAAATGTACCAAAGGCACGCAATTCTCTACAACCCCATAACCAAACTATTAAATCCACGCATGACATATTTTTCTATGTGAGTTTGTACAGAAGCGAGAGCGAGACCTTACAAAAAGTTAAGAAATACTCAAAAGGCCTTTGGCGATGATAAAAATAAACAATTTTTGATGTATTTCACATTTCCATTTCCACACTTTCTACAATGGTTTTCTTTTGTAATAACATAATTGCACATCAATCACACCAATCTTCCTTTTCCTTACAAATTGAAATTCAATCCCAAAACAGTAATTCAGACCATCTTATCTTGGCAAATACTCCCATTAGAAAGTAAATAGAGCACTGAACTTGTTGGTTCAAGTGCTTTTCAGCTGGTCAAGGATATGATGCAAGCAAACAAATACGTCCCATGTTACACAGTCATTATGGTTTTTGCGCAATCCCAAAGTTGTGAGTAAACAATAAAAATTTAGTGAGGTATGGCATATAAAATTGTAGCTCTATCTTGTTTGTTTCTGGTTTAATTAAAGTAAAACAGTGCCATTACATTGCGAGGTCAAATTGTAGATATTAAGCAATATAAACCAAAACTCAAAGTCCAGTCGAGACTGCGTAGCTCTCTATAATTTTAAATTACTCTATAAGTTCACTAGAGATTAGGGTTGTCGCTGTCATATTTTTTTGTGCTTTCACAACGTCAACATCGGCCTACCGAGTGACAGTTAATACGCGAATTCGATCAGATATGATATGAGAGGGAGGCATTTTACCGAAAGCTGTTGCTGTAACCTTGAAAGTGTCACATTCTTATTTCTAATACTTCTACGAAGGAAATATTGCGCACTCACCAGCAATATTCACAAACTACCCGTTATAAAACAGAATCCATAATATTGGCAAAAACAGCAAAAAGATACAAGGAAAGGGAATATTGCTCGTGTCACCATTACGTTTCACACTCGGTGTCGATGTTGATAATATCGAGTTTTAGTTCACAACAGTAGGCTAGATGCCAAAGCCAACGAAAGCACAGAAGCAAGTCTTTTTGAATGGAGGAAATATTTTTGGAGAATTGCTCCCATCTTGAAGAAGGTTCCGTTGCTGCCGTTGTGATCAAGAATATCGAAAATGGAATACTACTTTCTTCGTAGAGAAATAGCTTTCAGTTACACACCTACACACACATTTTCTTTGCAAATATAAATCTGTCCTTTAAACGACCTCCTCTCTCCCATTAAAAACCCTTGTTTTGAAGCTGGTATCTTGTAACAAACTCGATCAAATTCTAATGTGGTTTCTTCCATTTCAAAACAGTCAATAAGATTGAATAGATTCGCTAACGACATGAAAACATAAATGGCAATCGCAGTTAAAAAATAGAGAAGCTGGTTGATAAATAAAAGCCACACTTCTCGCATATTTATTTGCTACGAAACTTTTCGAGTTTCATTTCATTGCATAAGGATAAATGACATAGAACAAGCTAGAGTCGAAGTCCTAAAATAGGTCATTACTTCTCCAGACTCATTTTCCAACCAGCAGCCTAAAAATACTCAACTCGTTGCTAGTCTGGTACGAAAATGTTACACAATGTATTCTAGTTTCAACATACAAAAAATGCTTAGCATTAACTTTTTGTACGTACGAAGTAAATTACAGCATAAAATTTTCCAGCTGGGAGCATATACATATTACGTAATCACTTTTTTGGCCATTTTTTACCCACCCACCCACCTGAATAATATAAACGGCCAATTTTCCCATTTACCTTAACATTAGGGGTAAGCTTCCGATGATCTGCCCACCCACCCTACGGGATTAGCTAATATGTATACGTTCCCCAGTAGTGAACCACAGGCAGATCACAGAACAGAGGATCATAAGCATAACAATCCTTCATATTTCACATGCACACCCCATCCATATGCAAATACACTTGTCGGCTGGGATGATGCTGTGCGCTTCTAATGTTCTCCTTGTGTAATGTGCACACTTTTCTTTGTATTCTGCATTGGAATTGGAATGACAGTAACGGCAACAAAGATAACATTTTTTCATTTCTGCTTATATGCTCCTGCTCCTTCATAAAATATTCATAAGTTTCATTTAAATAGACTCACATGCAGAGCCCTGCTCTTCCTAGAATACACGTTAACTTTGAGGTTAGGTTACATCTATGCAATGACGGTCGTTCGGTCGTTGTTTCTCAGATTCAACTTCCACTCATAATTCTCAATTTATCACATCATACATTTGAGAACAATAACAGAACATTTATGGTTTTCCTTGTTGAGTTGAAATCAAGTCATCCTCAAAATGCTCCAATCGTTATGTACTCGCTCGTCGTTCCCTTCCCCGCATTACTTTGCACTTTTTGCTCTTGACTTGACTCAATAAGATTCATCGGAGAAGAGCATGTGTGCAATATGTGTGCTCTTTTTCGTCAGGGAGTCAGATACGAAGCACAAAAAAATGCAACACAAGAGTTTTTATAGGTACGCTTCGAACAACGGCGAAATATCATGCCCATATATTGAGAGAGAAGTGAGTATAGTGAAGTCTAATAATGCCATACATGCATCATCCCAGCAAGGTCACAAAACTTTCCGCAGTGTGTGCAGTGGCAATACCGCACCATCCAATTTGTTCCAAACATCACATGCTGCTTGAACGCAAAAAAATGTGTTGTACCTAACTAACACGTTCTGGAATGGGAAATGAGTGCATGTGTACTCATAACACTCCAAGAACGCCAAGAAGTTTATGCAGACGTTTGCGGACTGTGAAATTTCTTAGACGAGACGGAACTAATTAGCTAAAAAAATATGATTGCTTCGTGAGTAAAACATGTTAGAACTGAATGTGATGATGTGACGATATGCCATGTGATCAAGTGATCACTGATCCGTATTTGTATTTGTGAGTGAGGATTGAATGTTACGATAATTGTTATGAGTTTGACTCCCAATCTTGATTAAGATTATTTTCCACAACTCGGTAAGTTGTAATGGTTTTTCGCACTAGGAACGTACAAGGAAGGATATTATTATCTCCCGGAAGCTGTTTCCTCATTGATTTGCTCAAATTTCCGTGATTCGTGTACGAAGAAGACATTTTATATTAAAAGCCACCAGTAGCAATTAATAACACTCAATGAAACAAAGAATGTAAAAAGATAGCTTTATCAGGAGTTAAGCTACGATATATTAAAATAAATATCATCTGAATCATCGTCAAACACAATAACAAAACACAAGGATATATCAAATGAAATGTTGGAATTCTGACAAATGAATTGAAAAATGCAGTCCTCCATCCTCACATTGAAACCCAAAAGTTTTGGGTGAGAATTTCACTGAACAGTATACTGTTTTACGACGTTGGTAGTTCCCCGTGAAAACGCACAAGAAAGCCAATATTATTTATACTTGAGCGAATCATGCCACACGCCACACCACCTGTCGTTATGCATAAAAATGTGCAAGATGCGTACATGTCATAAATCTCCCCATTTTGAGATCGTATTCGGGAATGGGAATGCATTTGCAAATTCCTATCATATTTTTGACAACATAACTAACAATACATCAAAAACTCCGCTTACGATTGGTAAGCGATGTGACGATGTATGTACACCTCTCCCAAACCCAATCCCAGATGAGCAATTTTTATCTTAATGAGCTTCGAGTCGAGATTACATTGAAAAAAAGGGATTCGAGACGTGATGCCGATGGACCTTAATTGGGTCACTGGGCACGCATAAACTACAATATACATATGCAAGAGCAAAACTACAACTCACGCACGTTTTTTCTAGCATATTAGCTACATGAATATGAAGCAAGGTAACTTTGTAAAAGAGAAGACATCATTCAAACATGAACATAAAGCACCTTCATATCATAAGTATCGTATCCTTCTCTTAAGAGTGAGTTGTGAGAGTACGTTTCATTACTAAACGAGTCCTCTAATTTAGCCTTCACCACCACAACTTCATTTCGTGTGGATGCCACAAAGCGGAAAAAATCCATTGTGAAAATAATATTCTCGTCATGTCACCTCTCCTCATCGTACTAGCACTAACTATATACATACATACACTGCAGCCATCATCATCAATGCGAAACAATCTAAAGACGATATGGTATGGTTGTGCTTATGTTACGTGTACCTAGTGAAAATACTACAAGATTCAATGAATGAATGAAAATGAAGGCAGCAATATAATTTATCCTAAACACCCCCCAAAAAAATCACGACAACGACAAAATGAAAAAATATATATTGTTCAAACAAGTGTGCACATGCAAGGCGTAAAGTAGCAAATGATGTTGCCGACAGAGTTGAAAGTTGTTGAAAAACGCTTGTGTGGTAGTTGGTAGTTGGTAGAAAAGAGATATATCGATGATGTGTGTGTGTGGTAGGGTTCGATGTAGTAAAAATTGATCGGTAAACATAGCTTACTTGCATAGTGCATAATTTTATTTGCAAAAGGTGTTTTCTTCTTGTTGAAAGTGCATAGTCCCTCTGCTAAAACATGAATGAACTTTTAGCAACATTGTGCCATTATTGTTTGTGGCCTATCATATCATAGTCGTCTTAATTTGTAAAACAACAAAGTGGATTATGAGGAACAGTACTTTTCTAATGTTTCAAGATGGTTGTGATTAACACAAGGACTCTAATGGAATTTTTAAAGGGAGCCACATATTAATAAGGCTCTGGTCTCGTCTTGAGCTTCTGTTCACACTTTATACTTACTTGTATCAAATGTATATCTTAATATCTTTCTAACTTTTCATTCAACTGCTCCAATCCCTCCGTTTGATACTCTAATATCAAAGTTTACATTAAATTCAACATTTTAAAACGTAAACTCATTCATTCAGATTCGTGTACTAGTCCCGCTTTATGGTGTGGCGCAGGGCGCAGCAGAGTGCAGTTTTTCAAACACGTTGAATAACACTACTACCTGCATACTGCATACACATACTCTTCAATATATATGATGCACTATACACGTTACACTTTGCTGACCATTCTAATTAAATAATACAGTATAATTATGTTACAAAAGGAGTCAAGAGAGCGGAGAGAGTAGTAATAAGTATTGTAAGAGGTTTGTGGTGGTCTGTGTGAAATGATAGTGTGGATTGGATTGGATAGGGTTTGAGAGTCATTTCCTTACGTTCCTTTAAGGGAACTTTAGCGTTAAAAATTATTTTGCTTTCGCTCGACATAATATATAATAGTAATTACTCCATCGATAATGGTGGAAATGTAAGGACTTTCCACACTGCGGTAGCGGTACTTTGTTACAAAAGAGAGCAATTATAATAAATCATGATAAGTTCATTTCATACTCGTACTGAGAAGAAAAAGTACCGCGATAATTCACTCGATCGATTAGGGCATAAAATGTATTACACAAATGTGCAGAGTTGCAGAGAATAAAACAAAACATGGATGAGAACAAAAGAGCAAAGCTAACAGCTAAGAGTTTTCAAGCAGACGATAAAGCCATTTTGTTAGAGCAAATATATTCCAATCGCTTTATTCTACCAATATTAACAGCTCTTAAGGCAAGTGTTCATTGCATAAAGATGAAAGAGTCAAAAGTGAAGTGACAGGGGGTTTGCATTTGAATGCATCACTTCATAAGAATCTAACTAGGAAAAGAATGCCGACGTACCTACATACCTGACGCATGCATAAACTACTTGAAATTTATTCATCAGACTTGAGATTGTTGGCAGATTTCACATTTCACCTTCACCAATATCATTTTTGTGAATTGCAAAAAAATGTATCGCGTTAGGGAGCGCATTCACAACGTTATACAAACCACTGGACCTCAAAAACATTTTCTCTCTCATTTTCACATTATTAAATGCACAATAAGATTCATATATATTTTCTGATTATGAATATCGTATTCGTACTTACTTGCCAATTGCCAACTTTATCATTGTAAGTAACATGTTACATAACTTGTCGAAAACAAGAATATTTTTTAATCTTTTCCGTATGAAAAAACAACTAAAAAGTGGTTACTAACTGCAGTATCTCCTGTGGTCTAGTTTCCGATTGTGGTTAATTTAATATTATTTGTAGCTAAAGATAAAAGGATTAAAAATGTTAATCCTACTACAATCCTGCTACAATTCCAGAAAGCTAAAACTTTATGCAAACCAGCCATTTTGAGAGCTGCGGTAGAGTAAATTTGGAAAATGAGGGCGGATACTGTGTGCTCATTTGTTCTTGTTCTGAGTTCTGGTTGACAGTAATGACAGTCATGGCCACATTTGATGACCAAATATCCATATTTTAACAGTAAAAGGTGCACTTCCCTCATCGTTCGCTCGGTAAAAGTGTTGATGACGACATGGTCACACTTCACAATGAAGGAGAGATGCAATGATAAAGACTACACGCAACAGCTGCAAGTGGATGCAGCAGTTGTCGGGTCGGACTTATGCACATTTACATATTGATATGTGAATGGAACACCATAAATGAATGAGTGATGTCACCAAAACAATGTCAGCAAATGAGGGCCAATGTAACATTCCATTCCAGTTGTGACGTCAGTCACAGTGTGCTTTTAGCAGAAGTGATAAAGGAGGTTGTAGCTTGCACTGCAGGATATGTTAGTACATAAGTGATGAGATGACTCATTCATAACATAGCAGTCATTTCAATTCTCAGAAGCAGGCTAATAAACCCTTCCTGTAAAAATATGCTTGTTTTTCTTATAGATTTTATACTTTTTACTACTAGTACACCATGAAGAACGATGAGATCACGATCACACACATAAATAAATGACATAAACAAACATATTGTTGAGGAACTCGTGTGCAAAAAGAGTATAAAAACGATTAATGAATGCCAATTTAGGGGTACCGAGGGTCAAAATTAAAATTGGGATGGAAGGAAAACATCCGGACAACAATTTTGCACCATAAAAAACTTTTGGTCAATTATATTGTGAACGAAAGAAAAAATGCCATGTATAATTAGGTGCCAAACGTTGTCCTGTCGGGTCTCCTACCGTCCTACCTGCGTTATGGAAAACTGTGACGAGAAATAAATATAACTTCTCAACGAAATATTATAACACGCACGTGTGCATCTGATGTCAGTTTTGCAGAATTTACTAATTTAAAATCTTACTTTTTCTCCACTTTCATCACTACTATCTGTTGTATGCTCTTTCTTTGATAAAGTTGAAACGTCAAAGTCAAAAGTTCAAAGGATTCCCATGATTTCAATCACAGGAGACTAGTTTTTGCATTCCAGATATAAGAAAGTGCTCTTTTTCTTCCCTTTACAAACCGATCGGATCGTGCTCATGCATGTATTTTATACACGAATAAAATTGACTTGAAATAAAGTTAACTCGACAACTCGAGTACATTTTACATTTGAATGATTTGATTGAGAAGCAGAGTTAGAGTTAGAGTTCATTTAATATATGCGACCTGTGCAAATAAATGTAATATTTAGATGATATGATAGCTATATAGTTAACACTCACTACATACATTATACACGTAATGAAGTAAAAGTAAGTAACGACATTATGACGGAAGGGGACAGGGCATGTCAAAATGTCAGAAAATAATGATTCTTTCTAAATCCTTACCCTATATAAAATCGTCGAATATAGTTTGCCATTCTCCATATACGCGAATTCGATATTAATTATAGAAGCTTGAATGGAATTCTGCTGAACATGTGCGCAACCTTATTGGTTTTGGTTGCATTGCATATGCTTTGCTCCAGTTTTTGCTGGCTGATTGGTCTTAATAAAAGCATATTAGATCCAATTAGGCTTTTCATCATCCGCATCCCATATCCCATATCACTTTATTCCAAGTGAATAGATCGGGATTGATATGATCTGGCTCTAGTTCAAACTAATTCACTCAATAAACGAGCTGATGAATGACTCATGCAATCAATTGATGGGCTAGGCTACGCTGAAGCCTTACTTTTACTCTCATCAATTTTGCAATTGATACAGCCAATAACGTCATGTGAGGGGGCGGCTGAGAGCGACTACGAAAGTTGAGCACAATAACCTACTGTCAGTAGTGCTAAAGCAAAAACGTCTTTTCGAGTTATTACCGTTTCGGATGTACAGTTTGATCTAGTTAACTAACCTTGATAAAAGCGTATTGATTATCGCATGCTTTATTCACCTTCTTCTTTGCACATGCTTTCTCCCTAATTACTAGGCTGCCTGAATAATGAAACGGAATCTTTCAAGTTGCATACATGTTTTAAAACTGAATGACCATAGCCAGCAACCAAATTACCAATGACCAAAGCATAACAAGCATAACCTTTCCGTTCCGTTGGTTGACAGAATTGCAAATAATTGTCAAAAAGTTACGAAGCACGAAGCAGGAGAAAAAATATAAAAATTAAAGGTTATTCCGGCTTACCTCATGTCTCACCAATCCATAAAACTCTGAATTACACATTGTTTTCCTTCTCTTTATGACCAAAAAGGTCACAAAATGGTTTTTCTAAACCTGACAGCACTGGCGACTGGTAAGCGACAACTGATTATCACTGACGGAATGCGACACAAACATTTATTTAAGTAATTTTCCTTTTATTTAACCATAAACTTTCACATAGTCGGCTTTGACTTTTTATGGAGCAAATTTCGGCGCATGACTCATTCCCATCTGTAATTACAAAACTGACTTGTGCTGTGATATAATGCTTTTATTGACACATAATCAGGTTCAGCATGTCATTGCGAAATTACGGGAAATGTCTGTTACAGTTTGATATAATGACAAAACTCGAACCACTACTTCCTTAAGTAATACTTCACGCGTTTTTCAACGGCGGCTTAAATGCTCCCAGGTCCCAGGACACTGGTAACTGGAATTGACCTTCTGGTCAACTTTAAGTGCAACTGACAGACCACTGTCAACTGTTGACTGTAATCTTAAAGTGTTCCAGTAAATCTTCTAACGACGATTGAAACTGTGTTTGATACTTCTCTCTAGAAATTGAAACGTCCACGCCTCCAACCTCAGCTGATGCTGGAATGGAACTTCTTGGATTTCGATGCTGATGATCACTCCAGAAAATCAAAACTCCAAAGATAAATGCTGACAAGAATTGACAAGATCCTAGAACCCTTCAACTTTGGCTGATGATTTTCCAATAATTCTTCACTCAATCTCAAAATTCAAGCGGTTGAAACGCATTTAATTTTACTCCGAAAGGACGAAATACCGTTTAGTGATGGCAAATGATTTTAAAAGGTGCTTTTACGATTCCGACAAACCACTGCAACAATTTTCCTCCGATGAAATCCACAATCCGCAGAATTTCCAGCTGCGCAATATTTCCAATTTACTAATTGAATTCCTCTCTTATTAGTTTCCTTTCAGTCGGAATAATTAAAAATCCAAATAAACTCTTCTGACAGCCACTTGAGTAATATTCCTCTCGCTGTTCCCTCCAATTTAAAACCTTTCCAGCTCCTATTTTAGCCCACCTCCTCCTCCAAAATTCCTTCCAGTTCCTTCAATATTTTGACAACTTGTTCACTCCCTCTTCAATAATATTAGTGTCAGTTTTTATCCTAACAGCACTAATTTTATTTTTCAATCCAATCCACTCCAAATCCACCACAAAAATTTCCCCACACTCAAACTTCCAGTCTTTTTTCTAAACTCAAAGTCTAAATATTTAAAAGCTGATCTTATTGACTTGTGCTGGACAAGAAGACGGAAGTTGTGTTTTTTTGGAACATTTGATTCCTCAGATGTTGAGTAAATAATTTATTTACTTGTTCACATACACATATTCAACGATTTACCATCTCCACCGTACTGAAACAGGAGAACTGAATATACAGAAGATTGTACCGTACAATTTGCACACAAGTTTTTACACAAAAGTCTTTTATTATGTGTGTCTGTGTGTCTATGCATATCACAATACACTTTTTTTAATACAGAGTATTCAGTACTTCAGAAGAGCTGACCGCATATACTGTTTGTGGACACGCTGTAGTAAATGTGTATTGGTGAACAGACAAGACGTGACTGAAAGGATATCTGATTGAAACTCCCTGCAACAGTCAACTAAAACAGTTCGTATTTATTTAACGTATGCGCGGATATACTTACGCAGTAAAACATACATAGGACAAAGGACAACCCTTTCATTTCAGTCAGCACACTACACATACTATTTCAGTATGTCTTTTTTAGCAAGAAGGAGATATCCTACAATTCTCAGGAAACTCTTTTGGGAACATCCTCCGCTAAACAGTCACATGAAAACGGCTGTAGCGTTGTTGGATATATGAGAGAGTTGTGTAAAGGAGAGCAATCTTCATTTCATCTGTATCTTTCATGTGTATACACGGATTTCTCTCGAAAAGATATGTTCTGTGGTATATGCATGGTTTGAGAGCACATATATATCTGGAGAGAAAGGAAACTCAGGATCGGCATATATGCACATGTGAAATCACAAAAAAGCTATGTTGTAGCACACACAAATAACACTGTGAAGTTGTTGAAAAGGTATAGTGATGTCTATCGTATATGGTGAATAGTGAATACATTGGAAAAATATGCATTCCCTCTCCAACCTACTACTGTTGCTATTGTGCATGCTTAATTATTTGTACGTGTGGCTTACCGTACCAATATGTAGCATCATATCACACTCACACACTTGCATTCTCAAAGTACATAATAAAGCGGAGAATTCTCTCAAGTGTTGAAAGATGAAAGATCATTTTGGTAGAATGTAGACACGATGAAGTTTATTTAGGGAGCTTGATGCGGCTTTTAGAGATGCAGAGCTGATGCTGGTATGTACATGCTTTTGGATTAGCTATTGCAAATTGTGCTTTGTGACAACCAATCTCGTACAGCTTCGGAACAGAATGCAACACATAATTCGTGTTATGTAACCCTTGCTGTCGACTTTGTTCCATCTTCTGCAGATGAGATTACTGACGGCGGCTGTAAATGCATAATCCTAGTTTTATGATTGGTTTAGTTTAATTCCGGCAGACAGAGAGGATTTTAGAAATTCATATGCTCAATCAAGCCTCGACAAGTGGTGACATGCAATGAATTGAATTATTGAATTAAACATTGGATTAAAATTACATCTTTTGTGTTTGGCATGTCAAAATGTTAGGCCAACCTTCACATTCACATTTAACTGACTTCTAGGTATTGTGAGCGTAGGTATGCACATTTGTACTTCAGTTTTACATAATTTACGTGTCATAAAATGATGGAATTTATTCTTCGCAGTTTTCTTGCATAAGTTAATTGCGAGAATACAATGGAATTGTAATGAAAGCATACAAAACAAAGAAAAGAGCATAATGAAACGAACGATTGGTTACTCCACTGTACTCCACAGAATTGAAGACTCGGTCCTCTAAAATTCCTCTTCTTTTTATCACTTCAGACGCCGTAAGCATCGTTATCCGAAGACCCGCAAGAAAATGCCTGTTCAGCGGTGGAGGATGACGATGTGCTACTATCCGAATCAGTGTCATCATCATCCGAAGTTAAAGAACATGAATTCGACGAGGTGGAGGTGGAACTGGAATCCCCATATTCCACGATAGCTTCAATGCCAGCTTCGTTCACTGGGACTGGTTTGACGTCTGTGCAATTCACATTATTTTTATCAAACAAAATTATAGCAATCTCCACCTAAATTTAACTTTCAGCTTGATTTCCCCTACCATCGGATCGCTTCTCCATACATTTCGTTGTAAACTCCTTCAGTGCCCAGAGTGTTGACTGACTTAAGGTGTGGAAATCCACTTCCACCAAATTCCCATCGTCACACGTTTCCTTCTTGAGGGAGGGCTCTCGACTCAAAATCAATTTCACGAGATGACCCAACTCCTCCCCTGACAATCGCATTATCGTTAGAATGAGTCTCTTCATTTCAGCGTACGACATTGGAATAAGCTCAGTTGCACTTGATCCATCTTCTGGTGGGGTAGGTGATGGTATCTTCTTTGCTGGAGGTTCTTCAGCTGAGTCAGATTCGGCGAATCCTTCCCGTTTCAACCCCGTTGCGGGAGTGTTGGTTGCTTTGTTAAGCATGACGGGAGGAGGGGGTGTTGTTGAAGATGACGCCGTGTGCGACTCTGAACCGAGATCGGCCACTAGAGATGACGAGTCTAGCTCAACTTTGGAGAGATTCGTGTAAACGATTTTGAAACTGCCTTCAATTTCTACTGGAGGGACAGCCATATTGGTTCCAGCCATAAACCAACAGTAGACGACTAATAATAAAATTAAAAAAATATTGAGAAGGTTGCTACTGCGCTCAAAGCCTAGGCGCAATCAAATGTAACGCTGTTCTTCGGCAACAACAAATTCCACACATCTCTAATGATAAAATAAACGCATAAAAGCATTTCGTTCAGTTGCGAATTTTGCATACCATTTTATGCCTCTGCCAAACAATGTCAATTACTAAGAAAATCGACGAGAACATTCTATTGTTTTTAAAGTTATAAAGAAATTGGAGCACGTATTTAACTGCGTTTGCCTTCCTTCGCAAATATAATTTATTTTATTACGCACATTGTATCTAACTTTATACTTTGATGAGTTGTTGTATTCTATGCAAAAAATTATGAACATTAAATATTTCGTTCCTTCCTTTGACTTATTTGTCTTGAATGCTATCATATCATTAGATATTTAGGAAAGCAAGTCAGACCGGGGTACGACTTTGTCCATTTCTATTCCTGCTGATCTTCTAAACATTTTTGTCAGTATTTGTCATTTTCGAAACCTAAAATTACAAGGGAATGTTACCTTCAATGTGGCCAGGCGAGGGGGCTATAGCTAAATGTGAGTACAATTACTCATGTATTCGTTGGGTAATACGAATAAAAGATTGAAGAGAAATATCACTGTACTATCATAATATCTTGGAATGGAAGGGTTAAATTATGTGAGCAAAGACAAATGAAAGAGACCTCTACAATTTGTGTGAGTGATGCTGCCTCGCTGAGGTGACGCATGATTTGCTACTTCATTTCCAGGTCCATTTTTATCAGACAATAGGTATGAGTAAGGAGCCCTGTTGTTCATACATAATTTTGAGACAGTTCTGTTCAGCTTAGGAAGACAGATTATTTGCTATTTGTGATCCTATATCTCGTATCTCTAACATTGATATAGACAGATAACGCTGTGGCTTACAACTGTAAGATTCGGATGGAGAAGTAATTATTTCGTGAAGGAGAGAGATGTGGCGGAATGGAGAAGAATTAAGTACCTTAAAACGTATGCTGACTGAAGGAAATTTTTGTAATCCTCGAACGCAACCGCGATAAAACACGATATAGTCTCCACTTTAATGGCTGCATTACATTCGCTCAACTCCAAACTCCACTCCATTGCAACTGTAAAGTTTATATTACGACTTTCTAGGAATTGTTTATTCTCTCTCCCTAAAAATATTTGCTACTGTGCTACCTTCTTGGAGCTTGTATTAACAAGTACATGCTAACCACATACATGATATGATTTACTCCTGTTCATGTTCACAATCTATTTCTTTGTTTTAATGTGGCGATTATATTACTTACGAGTAGGATGTCGATGTCACACTTGCATCTTTTCAGATAAGAATAAGAATGTATATACATACCTAAAATATCCGTATTGTCAGCGTATGCTTAAAGTTTAAGTATATGCCATAATGGAAACTAAACATAACTTTTACTACCTAACATTTCAATATCTCGTTGATGTCTTTGAAGTTTAAACGAAACCCTTTTGCCACATGCAAAAGCCTACTCTGTCCTTCCACTTGGAAATTATAGTTGTACATGGAGAAAACGATAAAACCACACAAATTATTCGTATGATACTTTTATACAATTCTCTAGAGTGGGGTTGATTGACGTATTTGGTATTTCTTCGTCTCACGATCAGTCGAGTCTTGTTCGTGCACTGTTCTGTATAACTGCTGAAATTCTGTCTCTTTTCCACCATAACGTTTTCACTGCATATTTAAATTGATCACATCAAATCAAAGTTACACATTGTGCACTTGTGCAAAACATATATTGTTTTTGTAAGGATCTGAGCGTCTTTTCTTAAATCATGGAAATTGCGAAGGAGAGACCGTTGGATTTCTCGGTAAATCGAGGAGGAAAAAGAAAGGAGAAAAGTGTCAAAAGTTACTCGGGTGCATACTATAACGTAGGGTATGTGGACTTAACGTCATATATGTATCAATGTGGAATGAAATATTTTGATTATGTGCGAAGTGCTATAGTTGACATAAAAACTAAGAGAATGTTTAATTGTTAATTTCAAGGTTTAAGGTGGACAAAGATATTTTTCTCACTGGATTTTCTTTCTTCCCCCCAATACTTAAGAAGATGGACAAAAACGGTGCGGATGTCTTGTGCAGTGATTTCTTCACTGCCAAGTTCCACATCCAAATCGTCAAGCAGCATGCCCCCAAGATGTACATGTGTGGAGCAATCGCATTCCCAGGGGAGAGCGAAATAATAGAAGAGTTCAAGCTGGTCAAGCGGAAGGACGAGATGATGAAAGTCGATGAATATGTAAGGGTGAACCCGCCACGCCTTCTTCCCATCGAAGCCGACACATGGCATGACATCAAGTTCGAGATTGATGTAATGAATTTTTCAAGTTTTCTAAACTTAATTGTAAATATACATATCAACAATATGACTATGGTTCTATAATTGCTGATTATATTTGATATATCGTACAGGGGCCTAGAAGTGGCCACTTAGATGAAAATCGAACACGGATGCAGATCGTTTCAGCTGGAAAGGATATGGTAAAGACCGACTTCCCCTTTGCTCGGTTCGACTTCCATCAGGGAAGCGGACAACTTCCAGAAATCCATTTTATGCTCCAATAGACGGCATCGAGTGCAAGATTTTAAAATCAAGTTTTATTATCATTATTGTGTTTCGAAATTTCTTGTTCCGAACTAATAATGTTTGTTATTTTTATTTGATGCTGCTTGATTTCAATTAATCATATATTATGTTCAAGAATTTGTAACATTTTTGTTGAAACTTTGTTATGTTGCATCAAATCAAATGAATATTAAATGAATGCACATTCTAGGCTGTTTCACAGGACTTTTAAATGTTGCCCATAAAATGCATGCAACATTCAGTGGCACAGCAGCATCACTATTTCTAGTATACCATTTTGGACTTTTGTTAATTTGAACGTGGAATTTTATAACATGTTTACGGTCGTTGCGGTTAGAGGAACTTGTTACAAATAAACTTGGATTGCAAATTAAATAATCTGTTCACCACACACTTTAAAATCCACTATTTAATCAAAGTATTACCATCAAGAAGAAACAAAGTTTGTTCGAGAAGTCTTTTAAGTTGACATTGCTATCTGCATGAAGTCTGCATTTTGTGCTCTTCGACATATCATTTAGTGCATTTAGAACAAAGATTTGATTTAGAAGTGCATTTAGCCAGTGTGAATATTCTTCTTGAACTTTCTCGTAAATGCACTTCTCAGCAAGTGTTATGGAGGGAGACAACTGCGCGACATTGCTCTCTGCCATTTTTCCAAATCGCTGAATTTTTGTAAACTTTCACTTGCGACAAAAACAAAACCTGTGACCTATTTCCTAGCGAAGTGGCCCCGAATTTCTGGAATGTTGCTGCTTGAACTTCGTGATGACATCATGACATTCCAAGCATTGTAATAATTATCGTTTTGATGCCTAGATGCCTAGATACAAATCCCTCCGGAGTTATGGTGTGCGAAAGAACAGAATTTTTCTACATCTTGATCGTTATCTTGTCTCTAATAAATATCTTAGGACCTCCGATGAATTTACTATCTCACCTTCATAAAGATTAGTTGATGACAATAGGCTTCAGCCTTTGGTGGCGCTCTCAAATGCTCTCTTGTTTGTCTTAAGGAAGATATAATTTTATTGGTCATCAAATGGCTCTTATCAAGGGTAAAGTGACCGAGGAAGAGGATGAGTTGCCCAAACTCCACCAATTCACTAAAGAGTTGACAAACTGGCTATCAGTAAATCAGCCAACTATCATGCATTAAATTTTCTTTTATATCCATACCAGTGTCAAAATCATAAAGGCTTCATGCTTATAATTGCGTTTTCAGTTATTTACAATTCTTCTTCTCCTCATCTACGGAGTGCTCTTCCTCGTCTACGAGATTGCCCTAGACTTGGCACATGTTCGCTGGGTGTTCATCACCTTCATTGCCTTCTTGCTGGTTGACGTTGTAGCCTATTGGTTATGTCGGTTTGCCATTGATGACCCCTTTGGGGAGGGGAAATGCTTTCTCCATCTCGTACTTAAACCTCAAACTTACCTTTCGTAACTACGAACCAACCCACCCAATCATTGTAATTAAATTCTTGGATGCCCTCCGACTCCGACCATTCCTAATTATTTTTATGCATGCATATATGCAGGTGCTCGTCATGCAAGGTGCTGCATGCCTTTTCTACTTGATTGCCCCAATCGTTGTACTTTGCTCGTACCGGTTTACTCCAGACATATCAGCGAGGGCGGATGATGACATCAGCACCAGAGAAAAGGACAACCAGTTACCACCATTTTCACATACTTTCGAGGATTTCGTCGAACCTGATCCTTGTCCACAGAATGCGGAGAAAGGTGACGTCTTGGTAAGAGACTATAACGTTTCCATTTTTCAAATGAGTATTACTTTTTTAATGTGCACGCTCATCGTCAGTTCTCTCTGAAATAGTGGCAATGCACGTACGTGAGGTCAATAAAAGTCGCCGGTTGGTGCATGTGGATCCCCGTGATTCCTAAATGCTTCATGGTTTATCTCCTCAGGCGAATTTTACGGAGATGATAATTAAGCTACAAGTGAAATGGATATTAAATTAATTGATTGATCCTTGTATATCGTGAGCATAATAATTTTATGGATTGTAAATGAATCCTGAATAAACATGTATTGACAAAAAAAATCTTTTACTGTGGCATTATTTTTCATTAAATTCTATATTTAAACACAAGTCCGGCACCAACACAAAAACAAGCAGGGCATACTGGGTATAATCATATCTATTTATAACTAATTATTATGTTATATCGCCGAAGGACATTATGAAAAAAGTAACGTGAGTATATGTCAAGTCTATTAATTGAAAACATTCTTTAAAATATACGTAGCATAATATAATTTCTCAACAAGAAAGCATAAAATTTCTCATTCTATTTAAGTAATCCATAGAACTGAGCTTCACGTTCAGACGAGCCTCCTTCAGGTACACTTTTATAAATTCTCAGATATTACAGCAAATCAGTAAGTAAAGTACCTCATGGAGTCACGTCGTCGTAAATGATGCAACAGGAATTTGCTTAGGGGAAAGAATTCATGAATTCCTATATGTACTCTCATCCAGCATTTTGGAGGATAACATTGGTATAAATTCGCAATAAATATCATAATTATAATACAATCTGCATAATACAAAAACACCTCCACACATCTTCCTCAAAATATTCACATGAATTTAATTTGACAGCATTGTACATCCAAATTGTTGAGAGCGGTGTCGTCCACATCTTTAAAAAAGATTGCAAAATTAAATTAAATTAAAAATTATATGAAATGGCATCGCATATTTTTTGAAAGTAGATTATATTATCTTACTATGTCCTTTCGCCTGCTCCACTTGCGTCCTCATCCCACACATGGCCCACCCATACGGACACAACTGAGGATCACTCCAAGTCCCATAACTGAGCCCACTTCCCTCCAAATAATTTCCCGAATTTGAGCAAAATATTCTGAGGTTGTTGGCAGCCGTGTCATCATGACCCTTCTGCGGCACCTCTGTTCTCAACTGGAAGCCCACGGCGTAACTGCGAGGACACTCATAGCTGACTCCCCAGGTGCCCCACCCTCCCACAGAGCTTTTCACCTGTCGCGCCGGACTATGGAGTGTCTTCTGGTCTTCGCCAATGGTGCCGCACATGAATGAGATCCCGTTGAGAGCCGTGTCATCTCCAAATCCTTGAGCTGGCTCCGTTTTCAAACGCATCCCGATCACATATTTATTCTCTGGACAGTACTCCCAGTCTCCCCATTCCCCCCAAGTGGTCTCCCTCGGACTGGATAAGATGGATCCCGTTACCGAGGATCGGTAGTGGATGATTCGTCCTTGAATAGTGTTTAGTAGAAGGGAGGCGATAAAGGAAACGGTGAACAAGTCAAGAATTATACCATTTAAACCTGCCATCATATATATAATTATTTAGTCTTGCACAAGTATAACTTTCGCAATACAACTCGATCCTGGTCGAAAACTATTTCACTTCCAACTTCGACAAGTCGGCATTTATCCCCTTTTATGTAGTTTTTGTCGACACCGCAAAACCATAAATGACTTGAAAGAAATAAAATGCTCAATTTTGTTTATATTTTATCCAAGGATTTATTTATCGCTTTTCCTTCATTAAATCATCAGCCCATTTCATAATCCTTTTAAAACTTGTATTAAATATATCTATCTGAAATTCACAGAATACCAACTTCTTTTTACATATCTTTTTGATCGTCGTAATATTGTCCAAGAGCTTTCCAAGAAGAAGAGTAACCATTCAGCGAAATGTGGTTGGGCTTGTGGGATTATCAGAATCAGTGAATATCTTACGAGAGTGACAGACAACTGACAAGGCAAGAATGATTAGGGTCGAAGTCTTGAGCAAGCATCGATTTCGTCTTGGCTCATTTAAATGGGATACGCTGAAACTGATGATTTTGGAGCTGTGGTGACGTTAACTTGCAGAATATGAACCCACTGTGGAATGTGGAACAGCACAGTTGATCGAATGCAATAACGTTTGGCTGGAATGCATGCATGGAGAACACACATTATCCATCATTGTCCACCATGTGATCCGATGTTTGCAAACATACTTTTAAACAAATTTACATGTGTTTGCCATAATATGCGCTTTAAATTCGCAGTATCTTTCCATAAATATACATGGTAGATACGTAGCAAATCATACATTAAATTAATGTAATTAATTACTTTTGCTTATAGTACGGCCACATATAAATATGAATAGTTACAGCCATTTATTAGAGTAGTCCTATATTGGGTTATCAGTTATCAAGTATGGTAACGCTTAGAGGTTTAACGTTTACGAACTCTGGAGATCTTACTAAGTAAGCGTTATGTCATGACATGATTGGTTGACCCATGATCTCACAACGTGATAAATCATACATACTGATGATGTTCCAATGGACTTGCCATATTGTTAACAAAAATGACAAAGTGCAAGTCAACAAGGAGATGAGCGACAGGTCAGGAGAACTGTTTGGTGTGTTTTAATGATGAATACTGCACATCAATTGCTAGTACAAATTTTACTGAAAATTTCATTTCACACATTTTTTGTCAATGCCAAGCTTGAAAATCCACATCCAGTTTCAATCGTGGTTTCTTGGATTTGTTGCAAACCCAACTTTAATATTATTACTTTAAGTAAGTGACTTAATTTGGATGTGGTTTAGGCTTTGGGCACGCCTGGCGTGTCCGGTGTAGTTAGTTTGCTTATACGTCACGTTTATTTTCACAAATTCAAAATGACATCGTGTATATCATGTAGCATGTATATGTGTACATTGTTCAACGTTTGTTTCAGACTGCGGTTTGTGAAATCGTGATAGTTTGAATGAGATTATCCTTGGCATTGCTCACAAGGATTACCTTTGATGAAGTCGTTCAAGATCATGGCTGAGGTTACAAGTTTTATTGAGCTCCATATGCTTGATTCCACATAGTATGTTAACTTTCCAAACAATTTTTTTTAAATTTCAAGTTCAACATATTCATTACATCTCTTTGTTGCTTTCATTCATTTTGTGTACAATTTGTTCAGTTGGGCTTCCTTGTTGAGCACTGACGAATAACGCATTAAAAAGACGATTAATTTTATATGCCGGCAATCACGATCCACGATCCACAACCCCACCCAACTGCATGATTCCTTGCACCTACTGAAACACACTGGAAGTTGGTGGCATTGATGAAGGCTTATCACCCGCAATGCATCTCAAGTTGATATGTCAACATATCCATGCTCTACATTGTTTTTTTCAAAGATTTTTGGAAAGCCTCACAAAACGCTGAAATTGATAAGAAGCCGAAACTCAGAATGACACAAAAATATAAGTTCACTCTCCCATATTCCACAAATTATTGATAATCTTAGCACTACAAATTATTGGAACGAGGTGTCTCTCCGCACATCTCACAATTCTCCAGCAAGATGCCCCTCTGTGTCGGAAAGTGTCCGGTGCCATGGCCAAACCTCATGAACAACAAGTCATGCGTGGTCCAGCCCGAGATTCCCGAGGAGCTGACCCGACTTCGATGTGACCCTTTCGTGAGACTGATCTGCTTCCCGACCAAGAGTTTCATGGCGAAACGGTGTGACAACCCTTGCGCGCCGAAGGACCACTTGGACATCGCTCTGACCGCCTGTTATGACCAACATCGGCAATGGTGGGCTCCCAATGCTCAGACTGTGATGCAATGTGAAACATACAGACTCTTCCCATGGGGAAGGTAAAGGGATCTCTTGATTAATCCATTGCACAAATTAATTTATTGCAATTTGACAAAATTAATTAATTTTTCTTGTTTTTTTTGCATTTCAGGGCACAACGACGCGTCTGCCGTCTTAAGTGTCTCCCAGATGATCCTTGCTTTAACCCTTGCATTGCAGCCACTCAGGATCAATATATGGTCAATCATGAACCATACCGGAATGATGTCAATCATCGCAACGATGTCGACGCAGGCATTCCATCGCCACATATTTCCAACACGAATCGTGGCTTTGGACGGTCTATTGATGGTCTCTTTTACAACTCATAAAAACTGGATGTCTCAGGTTGCTGGAGAAAATCTTTCCCGTTCCCATTGAATATTGTTTGGAATACTTATCTCAAAATTGCAAGTTATAGCCTCATTTGTTACAAAACGACATGTTCATTTCTAACATGAAAAATAAAATAAAATTGTCTGTCACCCAAAGATTTTAAGATTGAATGAATCGGTTTAATTATTCGTTAAGTGCTAAATATTTTCATATTCATAACACACAAGATTGCAGCAGCTTGCTATATCTAAAATGGAATATTATATTATACGGCTTTACGAAGATAAGTTAACAAACAAAGAAAGTATCTTGCTGATGTTAATTAATTAACGACCTGAACTATCAAGATTGAATTTTATGGTAATGAGCTTATATTTGGCAAGCAAAGGTACAGTAGATGAATATAAATTTCTACCTAATCAAGCAAACACTTGTACTTGAGTTCCAGATGGAAGTGTTTCATCTTATCTTCACCAGTTATATTTTATATTTGCTCAATAATATTTTTTTTACCATTTTCTAATATATTAAAATGATCTTCTAGATATCCTTGTATGATGAAGCTTTTAGCCTTGTAATACAAAAGCTATATGATCGCCGTTTCAATATCTGGATGTATACATTTAACTAATTAATATAATATGACCTTGTGAACATCTGCTGCAGATTCACTGATTATTTTTAATTATCTCTTCTATAAAAGACAAGTCGACGTCTGTTCCATCTCACCTGACTTTTGTTATTGTTATTGTTTGCGATGCGATTTTGATTCCCTAACAACGCACTGCTTCAAACTGAAACTTTTTCAGTTACCTTATATATGTGTGTGCGAGTTTGTTATTTACCACGGTTACAGAAAAAGCAACTGTGACAGATGTGGCAGATATTGGACCAGTGACGCCATGGAGGTCGTCAAAGTTTCCATTTTTCACTGAAAGTGCGTTAGGTTTTGATTATCTCCTCCGAAACTATTTATCGTGAGAGGACGTATGATATAGCATTCGAATCGCAACGAAATGGAGTGGACTGATAAAGCAAAATAAGTTGCAGATATTGGACCAGTGACGCCATGGAGGTCGGCAAAGTTTCCGTTAAAATGCGACGGTTAGTATTAACGGATTTTGCCTATGTACGAAATTAGCCTGTCTTTTGACCTCCATTTGAGACTGGCGGATACAGATTTTAATAATGTCAAACGGTGTGGCTGTTATACCCGTAAAACCACATTTTTGACCTTTGGTGTGCTAATTAAAATGCAAATGTTGTCTATGAAAACTTTGACTATGACCGCATTGTATCCTTTTTCTTATGTATATCCGTATTATGATTCGGTGGCGCACAGGGTAAAGCTAAAATTCATGCACTTAGTGCATGAAATATCTGGCCTTTTACTTGTTACCAGAATAATTTAGTATTTATTGCTGTATCAATTTATAAAACTCTCTCGATAAACAGTGTACAATCAAAGCGAAAGTGTGTTAAAAATTAAAAAAAATCAAACTAAGATAAAACGCCCAGGGAGATCAAATTATGAACCCCCACTAGTCAATGTTGTAAAAGCTCCATTAATATCAAGCCTTCCCCACCCAGAAACATCATTAGGGTACACATTCTCCGCATTATTTCCACAGGAGGATCCCGTCGCTGCCAAATTCCTACTTGTGGATGGATACAGAAGATTCTCCATCTCAGTCATGGACAATTTAGGATTCTTGGAGAGGAGGAGAGCTGCAGCTCCTGCAGCATGTGGAGTAGCCATCGAAGTTCCAGAAAGAACTTGATAACCGTTATCCGATAAATGGTACGCAGAATTTATATCCTCCCCTGGAGCACTAATTTGTGGTTTCACTTTGCCATCATTGGCTTTCCTCGGACCACGACTGGAAAAGCTTGACATGGACTCGTTAATGTTTGTGGATCCAACAGCGATAATGCCGTCTTGATCTCCGGGACTTCCAGCGGTGCCACAGTTTGGACCCTGACAAAATAAATGAAATGAAGAAATGTGTAATTAATTTAATGGTCCCATGTAAAATCAAGCTACTTCTGTAGCGTAACTGTCACTTACATCATTTCCAATTGCAAAGAACCCAATAATTCCAGCAGCGTTCCAAGCTTTGATAACATCATTATACCAAGTTGCCCCACCGCCACCTCCCCAGGAGTTGGAGACAACGTGAGGTGCCTTAGAACAGTCCTGGTTTTGACCTTGAGCATCTGTTGGACAAATCATGAATTGTCCACAAGCAAGTAGAGCATGCTGAGGACATCCAGTGGTGTCGCAGCCTCGGCAAGCCAGCCAACTGGCGTTTGGAGCTACACCGATTCCATTGTTTCCACAAATTGACCCAGTGCAATGTGTTCCATGTCTAAAAAATTTAAATCAATATCATATGGTTTACTATACTTGCACATAGTAATTATGCAGATGAGTACAAAATTGTCAACTTATAATACGATTCTTACCCGTTGTTATCAGTTGGCACAGGACTCCTCAAAATGGGATCAAACCATCCATTGTTCTCACTTCCAACGAAGTTATCAGTGAGAGCCACATGACTTCTCCGAACTCCAGTGTCAATCACTCCAACCCTAATCCCTTGTCCGGTTGCACCTTGCTTCCACACCTCCTCCGCTCCAATTCTCTTCACGCCCCACTCCGTCCCATTTGGAGGTGTTCCAATGCTCGGGTTGAAGATTGGCAAAATTGGAAGAACAATTTCCTGAGCGATTTCTCTCAGAATGGTCAGTCCCCTCAAGAATCTCACCAAGAATGGGTTGCCGCTCTTCACAAAAACTTGGTTGGTCACCCAATACTGCTCTGTTTCCACCCCAAAAGGTTTCAACGCGGCGATAAGGGGCGCTTGCCACCTCCGAGTGGCATCTTGAAGAGCTTGCGACACCGCTTGAAGTCTCTCCTCCCGACTGCCATAAGTTTTCGAGTTGACCTCGGCCAAAACGGGGTCGATTGGATTCTTCAGGGTGAGCATCATGTTAGAACTAGCTTTCGAGAGAAGTTCGGGGTGGCGGAGATGAGGCAGTTGTCCAGAGACAAAGGTGCATGTGCCAATGCACACAAATAGGAATATGGTTGTTCTGAACATTTTTGTTCTTAAAATGATAAATAACTATAAACCTCTCTTCCAGAAGCGCACTGTGATTTTGATGGGAAACTCGTTCATGTCCAGAGGTATTTATACTAAAAAAAGTTAAAGTTTGCGTCATTCCAAGGGAAAATCGAAACGTAAACAAGACAAAGCATACAGCATGATAGTGTAATGAGAGAAGTTCCATAATATTTAATGTGCTTCATTCTCATCGTCCGGAAATCAGGTTCTCACACGTCAGTCAAAACAGAAAAACTTCTTGCAAAAATAGATATGCATGTGTGAAGGTAATTCCAAGAATATCCCAATGATGATGTGATGAATAGTGTAATCCAGTCTCAGTGGAGAGATGATGAAGATGAATCAAATGAGTTGAAGTTGATTAGTACTACACATATTTGCATTTTGCCGAATAAAACTTTAATAATACCATTGCATAAGAAATGACGGTACCTAAATTGAGAGTCAATGTCAGTCGGAAGAGATATCGCGTAAAAATCTTTATCCACACAATCAAGGAGAGAGAGAAAAAAAAAGTTTTTATGTGAAGTTGAGATTAATCTGCATATAGTCCATGCATATCCCAAGCGAAAACCAGTTAAGATGCTCTTCATCATCATATTATCCTCAAATGTACCTGAGATGTACAAACATAAAAATGGTTACACTTGGCTGCTTCACGCAAACTTGCTGGAGATGGAGGATCGAGATGCAGAATAAAGAATTCATTAAAAAAATTATTTACAGAAAATCTTGCAATTCCAGTGAAATCCCGAAGGTAAACTGTTGCAATGACCGTGTGCTGAGATTCCGAGAATGGCACCATGAACAACGATGACATCCCATGACAAACGGTCATGGTCTAAAGCTTTGATAAAAGGCGAATAGTGAAAGAGATGGTTTATTTAATTTAAAGCTTGTATGGAAAAAGAAGTTCAGTTTATTTACTCAACTGCATTTTCAATTCAATCATAAAAAACGAAGGTACGTCACGGGCACACAGAATGAGAATCAGAATTGAAGAAAAACTTGTCTTTCAGTTGATTGTACTCAACAACTCTACTCACTCGACGAAGACGTCAGAGACGACATAATGTTCTCGTGTTATTGCCAATGTCTGCAAAATGAAAATCATAAAAATAAATGTACATACTTTTTAGTACACGCGAGAATAAAACTAGCTTTTTTCTTCGTGAGTGAAAAACTTGGAACGAGTTTTTAGCGGATTGATCCACATTTGATTTAAGATTAAAATGTAACTCCCCTTCGGCGTCTTCTTTAAAAGCAGAACAAAAAAAACGTGATATGCGAAACTATTTTTACTGTTTTGATATAAAAATACATACAAACGTGAGAAATGTTTTTGGAACATGGAACATGTTTTTCAAGACTCGGTTTAACTTAAAAGAACCAACGTTTAAGTTGTTAGACATATGAAATATGAAGCGTACCAGGAAGTCGACGGCTTTGGTGAATTGCGCTCAAAGCGATGTGATGTTGTGAAGCTCACAAGTTGTCAGTTATGAGGTTATGCATGACCAAATGGAATTCTCTCCTCAAATAAAAACTCCGTGCAAAATTGAAAAGATGCACTCTTTAGATTTTGTTACGAGTTTCCTCACGTAATTAGGGCGCAATTGCAGAAACAACTTTACTTGTCCATTCCATGCATTCTTGTGGAATTAAGTTAGCTAAGTGCGTTTATAGGTATTTGTAATTCGTACGTTAAGACGCTATAAATTAGCTAATTAGTCGTAAGATGAAGATATGCTTCAGGAAAACTTGTGTGAAAACTGATATGACATGACGAACTGGCAAACGAAACGAGTTGAGATTTATGTTCCTTCCCAAACACCTGAAGGCACAGCACATCCTCATCTTATCCAGAATTTAAAAATTTCATAAGACTCAAACATCGTCTTCAATGCTGCAATGACATGGGTATGCTCTTTGTTTTGAAAGATTCAGACGTGAGATATGGACATGGACGAGGAAGTAACATTATGAGAATCCGCCGTTTGTGTCATGTCATGGAAGATAACGTGAGAAATATTATCCATGGAAGAGTACTTTACAACATCACTATAATCACACCAGCGTCTTTAGAACAAAAACAAGTTTACAATTTTAAACTTTAAAATACATAAAATGTGATTCAAGGTATTTTTACATCTTCACACATAAAAAAGCCCTGATTAATATGATATAGCTGATTAATATGATATGCTATATGCCAGTATTTATCAATAAAGAGTAGCTATACTATATATTAGTTATTTACTTTCGTATATATTTTTTCAGACATTGTAAACTTTGGAATTTAACTTTATTTGAGGAAGAATATGCCAACAAATGAAATATGTCGATGAGGTACGAGGTGATGACCAATAAAATTAGCACAATTCCACAAGATTACATGTGCAAATGCAATTGTAAACTGGGACTTCAGAGGGACCACGGCAAATTAGAAATTCCATCCGCGAAGAGGAAGTTGCGTCACTCAAATTGAAATGGAATGTGAAAGGACAAAATGTGAGGTGGACACCAGACTTTTTTCAGGATGTGTATTCCTGCAAAAAAATAATTGATTGCAGTCCGGTAAAAGGTATATTGAGCGAAAGGCTAAAAGTAACACCGCTAATTATACCATTTCCCCTTTCTAAATTGTCATCCGTGTCCGACCATGATCTCATTGTTTATCCTAACGGTTAGGATGTAATTTGCAACTTTCATGACACATCTCATCTTGCGACGTGGCGATACAATGCTGAATGCATAATACATGCGTGCATTATTAATTTAATTTTTCAGGAATTTAATTAAAATTTAATATTCACTCCAAATTAAATAACGATATTTTCAAGTAAATAACTATCGGACACGAAGCAACCTATCTCAATTTTTTAGTTTCCAAAATATTTCAAAATCCAGTCAAAGGTGATGTTTGAACCCATCATTTATCTGAGAATGTATCTCGCATCTGAAACGTGGAAAAACTCCTTTTTAAGACTCAATATAAATCGTATTAAAGATGGTCTATTTTATGGCATTGACATTTGAGATTGTATTTCTACATTGGGAGGTACATTTTCACAGAAAAGATATAAAATCCTGCGATCAAGGCCATAAATTGTATCCACCTGCCGATTCCAGTTTTATTTATTGCAACAAGCATTTGACAGCATGTCTAATTTCACTTCTGGCATAAAATGTTTCTCGTTTTTTCCCTTGTCAAATTGGACATAAAGTAGAAACAATACTGCACATGTGACTGACCGAAGATGATCTCCACCTCCGTGAAACTGCATTTACAGAGCAAATCATATCATGCTGACATTGAGTTTATTGAAAAAATACGGGTTTTTAATCCCCAGCCCAAAACTCAACCTGAGTCCAACAAAATCAGGTTTTTTCTTTGCATTTCTCAATCTCAATCTTTCCATCACAATCATATAAATCCATCCGAGTAACGAAGTTATTGGACTTGAGGGACAGCGAAGATCTCTATATTTCACCTTCGTAAAAGACAAGAACCGTAATCGACGAGAAGAAAACATGTCAAGCTCCGTTTTTAAAACTGAAATCAAAGTATAAAAGGAATCCGGTTGGAAGTTCGCCGCTTTCAGTTTCTCTCTCAAGTTCGATCGTTGCAAAAGTGACATGAGTTGGCTGAAGTATTTTCTGGTGGTGTGGGCCTTCACCGGCCGAGCGTATGGAGGGGATGAGGTCCCTCTCGACGATTCTCCTGTAATCCTCTCAAACCCGGAACTGCTTGAGCAGCCCAACTCGGAAATCATGGTGGTTTTGAGGGAGTCTGTTCAACCCATTTTGAGGGATTTGATTTCGAAAACGTTCGCAACCAGAGCGGCTCGACTTAACGCGGTCGCGTCTGCTTTGAAAGCAGCCACAGCGCTGAGCCAGGCTCCGGTAATTGCAGTTCTGAGATCATTGAAGGTGGAATTCCAGCCGTTTTGGGCGACAAATAGGATTTACATCGAGAATGCAAACCCGGTGATTGTGAAGGCTCTGCAGAAGTTGCCGCAGATTAAGGAAATTCGTTTGCCGAGATTCCCCTCTCTTCCACCATTTAACCCGATTGAAGGAGCGCCACCAAATGTAAATTATCAAAATAATTCTTTCTGCTTTCATTCATGACAGTAAATAGAAACCTTAAATTTGATTTTAAAATTTATTTTCAGGGCACTGAATGGAATGTTGAGATCATTCACGCCCCAGAGGTTTGGGAACTTGGCTCGGATGGGTCTGGAATCATCGTTGCTGGCATTGATACTGGTGAGTCCGATTATCACCGACAATCCAAGTCTGCGTTGTACTTGTCTTCAGTTAATGACTTTTGTAACTTTTTCTCAAGGTGTTCGCTACACTCACAACGCAATTAAAAACAACTGGGTGGGTCTGGAGAACAAAGGATGGTAAGTTTTTTTTGAGTCAACTCATCCGTTATTTACAGGTGATAGTAAAAGGCAAAATGTTTATGCAAAAATATTATTTTCTACCAGGTTTGACCCTTGGTACAGTTCTAAGAACCCTGCGGATTTCAATGGACACGGTAATTACTCATTCATAATATAAACTTGATTTGAAATGAAGAAATGCAAAAAAGTCATAATGTACTAATCCTTCAATTGTTTCGATATTTTTCAGGAACTCACACGGTAAACATTTTCCCACAGATTCCAACCTACAATTTTTTTTACCTTAAATGCATTCACCACACTCACACTTTCCGTCCTGTTTTTCATTTCAGATTGCAACGGTCTTGGGAACAACGGGAACTGGTGTCGCTCCAGGAGCAAAGTGGATGGCATGCAGATCTTGTGAGACAGCAGGTATGAACCAGCAAAGCTTTAAACATTTGCAAACTTTTTCTCTAAAAAGTATGTTCTGCTCAATAACGGAATTATATGATTAGGATGCCCTGAGAAGCATTTGGTTGCTTGTGGACAATTCATCTTATGTCCTACTGACCCTGACGGTCGCAACAGTCAGTGTGAAATGGCTCCACACATTGTAACCAACAGTTGGGGAGGAAAAGGAGGTGATGACTTCTACGATGATGTCATCACAGGTGAGTTACTCATTTTACTTCTGCAAAAAAACTAATTATTTTTAATGTATGGGTTTCTGACGACTTTTACTTGGTTATACTTGTAGCATGGGAGGCTTCTGGAATTGTACCAATTTTCGCGATTGGAAACGACGGTCCAAAGTGTAACACTGCTGCTAGTCCAGGTATATTTTATATTTAGCAAACTAGACGTGCGACCTGCTTGAAATTAAACTTATTGTACACCTGCAATACTAATTGTATTGTAAAATGGTGTTTTAAGGTGATAGAGACCGGGTTCTCGCCGTAGGAGCCACCGACAAGGACGATAAAATCGCCAAGTTCAGTAGCCGAGGGCCAAGAGTGGCTATGGATGGAGTGATCAAACCAGAGGTAAAAGTTACAAAAATAGCTCAAATTTAAAGGGATTATAGCTATAATAGCTCTCATTTACTGAGCTTTGGTGATTGAATGATTTAATGTGAATCACAGGTCGTCGCTCCAGGACACAAGGTCAACTCTGCGTTCTCCTTCTCAGATAATGCGTACAGATCCCTTTCCGGAACAAGTATGGCTTGCCCCTGTGTCGCAGGTGCAACAGCTCTTCTGATGGCCAAGAATCCAGATTTGAAATTAGACGACGTGAGGAAACTCTTTTACACCTCGGCCGACACAGATCTTAAGGCTTCCGGTAACCTCACAATTTCATTAAAAGCTCAACCACAGTTGATTAAACACTTATTAATTTTTCATATTTTTAAAATAAAACATCATTATCCTTGTCAGGCACTATGTGCGGAGAGACTGCGGATAATGAGTTTCCCAACGAAGTCTACGGCTATGGAAGGATCAATGTTTTGAAAGCTTATCAAAAAATGATGTCCGAAATGTCAAGCTCCGGAGGTGCTCACGAGCCAACAATAAAGTCTACCAAAGTGATTAGGTAAACATTAAATATATGTTCCCACCGCTCATGCACTAAAATGTGCTTGAACTCAAACTCTACCAAACAAACATTTTTTTCCACAAAAAATATGTGATGCATTTTGATAAACCCAAGATTATCCTCATTTTTATTTACCGATATAATTTAACTTATTCAACTAAATAAACTTTTCGTGTGTCGAAATAATTACTGCTGATTCTTACTCAGCTAAACGTTATTTTACGCATCCACGCATCAATGACATTGGCAAAAGTGTCACCCACTCAAAAATGTGTTATGAAAAAGAAGGTGGCTGCAGCAGGAGTGGACCCACTTGAGTTTTGTATCCGTCTGCATAAAATGAACAAACGCTTTTGTGGCTTAGGGAATTTTTTCAGCTATCTAATCATAGTACACGTCATTGTTTCATCTTACAATGGAAAAAAATCTACTCGCTACTTCACATTACATCACATACCCACACGTATTTTACAAAATATTTTCAAAGTAATGATATCATGAAAAACGTCATGAATCCAATGTCCTCCTGAAACTTGTATCGTTACAAATGAAACGTCATCGATTACAAGATATCCTTATTTGTGAGCATGAGCACACTTTTTGCTAAATTGTAAGTAGAACACAAATTCTGTACTGTAATTTTTTCTTGCTGTTTTGTGGGCGTGCCTTCAAAGAAACAAATCTTAAAATCCTACGCTTAACTTCTTGGTCATCTTCTCTTCAAAAATCCTGAAATGAAGCTTGAACAGATTTCAACCGGAATCGTTTTTTTGTCTAACGGAGAAACAGCTAGCGTCAATTGATTTTCTCATGATGATGAGACAGCAAAGCAAAGTAAGGATAGCCGGAAAAGTAGTTTTCGGAAATACATATTTGACATGCGCACATGATGTACAAAACAAATCTCAAAAAATTACAAGTAATCCGGGTTCAGTTTGGAAAATGTTTGCGATACTATCATAATGCATACACACCTCTTTGCTCGCGAACTGTCAATTTTGTGGTGAGTCGAACACAAGTCGACTTGTCGACCATTTGATAAACATTGAGATTTAAAGATATATACGTGCTTAAATTATTCAATATACGTTTGTAAGAAATATATGTGATGAGATCATCATCCCTGAATAGACGAAAGATTTCTCTTTTTGCATCTCTGAAGAATGTGTTGCACACATTAGGGTTGTTTAAACAACTCTCTGGACGTGAGAAAATTGATTCCATCAAGCAAATATAGGACTCCACTCCACTAAGCATATTATTATTATAAGTTGTCGCAATAAGATCTGATAGAGCATATATATCCTTAATGTTTTTCACTGATTTGTGGGGTGCAGGCAGCCGATGAAGATGGTTATCATCATGATACATGATGTGTTTGTTTGCCTTTTTTATTGTACATTTATTTATAAACTGCAATTTTGCAAGTTTGTTTGTGGGATGCATTATTGTGATTCTTCCACAACTCATTAATCAGGTTAACTCAGCAAACAAACAGAAACAAAAAGGTGTGTGCTTGAGCTTGAGGGTGAGATTGGGATGAGTGCATTTGAGAGAAAAATGTTTCTACGAGGGGCTACGGCTAAAAGGAATAATGGTACGAGTTGAAAATTGAAATGAAGATGATTTTTTTCTTGTCCTTCATTCATTCATGAATCAACAATCAAAGGTGGGTTCAGGTACAGATATTGTATTTATAAATGCGTGGGTGTGGGTGAACACCTGTGGCACGTTCTTCATTTACTCACCGTCTCCGCTATAATCAAACTGGCAACTGGGTTTATGAATTAAATTAGTTTTTTGGTTAAGATTTGCTAAGTGAAATGAAAATGATTCTCCCGTCAATCGTGGAGAGTGGACCCTACATAGAAAACAATTTGAAGAATAAAATTAAAATTTTGAGAAAAAAATCATGAATGAAATTAAGAAAAATGAATACTTTTTCATTCATGGGGTTGTAAACTTTATGTAAATGTTTCTGGTCTGAGGCTACTCCACAAAGCCATCAACAAATCATGTTTGCTTGACACATTTTTAATCATGTGTTTTTTGCGATAATGCTCCTTTCTTTCTGAGAGTTATTACTGCGGATGATTTCAGTGGAAAATTGCAACAGGGAAGAGATCGGATCGAGAGGCAAAGTTCGCGAAATGCTTGAAAATGAAAACAACTCTTACATGATTTAGGTACGTAGGTGCAACACTTGCTCCCAATAAATTATTCACGTGTTTGATGATCTCATTGTCACTCTTAGGAAACAATACGAGTTTAGTTGTAATTGAGCTTATTGTGTGCATGCATTTACAATGAATTGGGAACTGAGTAGACACGAAGACAATGAAATGGAAATTATTATTTTTCCAAACAAACACACAAAGTCCAGTTTTTATGGTTCTTTTGTGATCCAATTGAAAAATAAAGGATTGCTTTTTGGATGATGTGATAATTCGCAAATTACATGCGTGAACACCAAATATGGTAATTAAGTGAATATGTTTCTTTTTGGCCACAAGGATGGTTAATTGATAATACGGGTAATAAAGTTAAAAGGTGTGTCAATATTAATGCAATTAAGTTTGCTATTAAAAGAGATCACCGTAATCATACCGAATGATAGTCGGCTCTAACGCAAATGCAATTATCTTTGATGAGGCAAACGGCAAACCCTCTTGAAAAAAAGTACTTCAAACATATATTTTTCAAAAAAGGGTTTTTTGTTGCAATGATGTAATACATGATTTGTTATCATAAGGAAAAACAGAGCTTTATGGCATGGAGCATGATTTTTGCACGCACGAATATGACCAATTGAGGTGAAACTTAATCCTAAAAATGCATGTTTAAATAAGGGCTGACGCATATTGCATAGTTCAAGATCCTCTCTGGAGTTAGTGTAATGTTAGCGCACATATTTTTCTTAAGACGATAGAACAACTGAAAGAGGAAATGCATCATTCTTCATTCTTCATAAATTATGAATCGGCAAAAAGAATCTCTGCTGGAATCATTTCAATGACCAAGCCGAACGTAAAACTAGCGTTCTCATGAGTAAAACATGTCTTATGAATTTTTATGCATTTGTGTGGGTTGGGGAGAAATACCTTAAAGACAGGGACTAGGTGGGTTCAAACGACTTTTTGTAGTTGTAGACGACCTCTCAAAGGTACCCATTATTGAGAAGGTCCGTTGTGAACTTCCTTTAGAAGCTTAGAACAAGGGGGAGAGGATGTTCTCAGTATTTTGCCTTAATTGAATTCATTCCGTTAAAGTGTGAAGAAAGAGGTTTGAAGAGTTTCTTCACCGAATTTATACGAGCAGTTTACATCCTTTCAGGTACTTCACTCTGAGATGCAATATTATAGTAAAAAAATGATGACATCATCAATGACGGTTTCTTAGTTTCCTCTTCGACAAGTTGAATGAGATGAGATACCTAAACAGAACTCCAAGAGAAGAACTGACCACGACCACGTGCACTACTCTCCTTCTGTACTCAATAAACCGTCCCACACCTACTCAACATAATGATTTTAGCAAGTAAATGCTGCACACAAGTTTTCACTACTTGGATTGTAATGAGCAGGTGAATCATTCAGTATTTCATTTAAGAATTCCCTTTGCTTTGGTGCAAACCCTTCTCTCCACCTTATTATCTACACATGCCATCGTCGTCACCATTACCATCACCGAGTAACATCATCTCGAGTAAAAACTTGTATAAAAGTTAAACACCCGAGTGAGATCCTTTCATTCAAGCGCAGGACTTCACTGGTGACATGACAAGCACAAACTTTTCGGGGAGATAAAAAGTTGAGAGTGAGCAGTAGCGATAATTCCTAAAGTGTAAGTTAAAAAAGTTTTAACACAAGAAAAAAATATAGTTTTTTATCTTGCGCACATTTCGCAAAAATTTTCGGATTTTTTGGTTCGTTTCATTTCATCTTTGTGCTTCTGCGCAATATACTGTTGTTATTCCAGTTCGGACATTTATCAATATAATTTTTTTCTTCTCTTCTTTGAACACAGGTCTGTTATCGTTAAACCAAAATCAACAAGTTTTCACGTGAGGATCTGAGCTTCACCTTTTGCAAACCTATACTACGCTGACATCATCAATCAAAAAAATGTCTCTCGTTCACAAAAGTTTCATCTTCGGACTTTGCCTCATGGTGGTGATCGCCATTGTTCTCGAGAATGCGGAACAAGTGGAAGGTGCCCCAGCGAGAGGTCCTCCCTCATATATTAAGCCGAGGAGGAGATGTCCAAGAGGATACAGAAAGGGTTTGGATGGAATCTGCCGGAAGCCGAATGAAGTGAGGAGGAACTACAGAAGAAGATTTATTTACAGAACATAAGAATTTTATTCAGCTCACTTAGAAGAGCTCTGCCAATCTTCAAATCAACTCAAAAAAACTTCAACTCATTTAACTGATCTTGTTTATGGAGCCTTGGAACACACACACAAAACAATATTTTTAGACTGGAGATCCGTTATTTCTATTTGTACAGAGATAGCTCTATTTATTTTCTTGTATTTAGTCATTGAATGTCTGAATTTTGAATGAGTTTTATTTTGATTGTTTTGTGTTTGGAAATATTTGTTATTCACGCGTTATGTTTTATATAACGTGTAAAACGTATGCCTATGTGGGCTACCTGAAATGTGTACAGTACATTCACCTGACTGATCTACTTTTTAGGTTCTTAGAGATAACATTTTTGTACTTTATTTGTATTGTGAACAATGCAAAAACATAATTAAAAGTATTATATTTTAAACAAATTTCTTAATCCTCCGTCATTTTCCCCAAATTTCTTAATCCTCCGTCATTTTCCCCAGTCTCGAATACGAATCTTACTCCGACTTGATGGATTCTCGTACAAGTTTCTCTGCAAGTTCTATATACTTTTTTGCTGCTGCTTCCTGTTTTCTCAAAAGAGAAAAATGATGTAGAGAATATAACCTTGAACGAATGCATATTTTCATGACAAACATTTTCCATCGGACAGAATAGATTTTTACATACTCTCGGCATTTCTCCAAGTTGTTTCCAATCCTCCCAAAACATTAGCTCCTCCTTGGTTCCTGCCAGAGGTTTGGGTTCCTTGCAGGGACCTTCAGTGAGTTGCATAAACAATGCAGACAACATAAGCTTGGACTCTGGATCCAGGTTAACAGAGAAGAGTTTGAAGGCCGTCGCTTCGACCAAGTCGATAAGCTCATTTAATTGTTTTTCGTCCGTGGACATGTGTCGCGGCTGGGATCCGATGTGGATTAGTTGTTGGATAGGGGTGATTTTGGGTCCTACTTGGAAAGGATTTGGATGACGAGGAGAGTGACGACTGTTTGACGGTGACATTGTCAGATAACCGCGTACTGGCCAACGGCAATGTAATGAGCGATGCTGGTGTCTGAAGCATGAATAACATAAGCATAAGATAAGGTAGGAGCTATAGCTGTATGGACAGGATGATTTGTTTAGAATATGACAATAAATACATCAAGTCTTTTCTAAATTGGCTAAGAATTCGTGGTCGACAGAGGACGAGTCCATGAGATATGAAAGTTTGCATAGTTCTACTCGTGCGATTAGAGCTTGAGCCTGGAATCAAGTGTAGAAGACAACAGCAGAGCTATTTTTACTTTCTTGTGCAACCACAGACGAAATGATGATTTACAAATTGCAATTATCTAAATTGTTGTCCTTGATAAGCATGTTCCACACATTCAATCCAACTCCTGCAAGTCCAAATGGATCTTGCCCTCATCCCACCAAAGCCCAGTCCCAAAAATAATCACTTTCCAGTGGGGTGCATTGAAAACGTATGTGCATAGCATAACCATAGCACTTTAACCCTAGCTAATTTTCAAAAGCATTCTTATATTCACCTCCAAGCATTATTAAACCTTACACTTCGCACGACTCCCCAGTTCCCACACCCCTCCAAATCATGCCCACCTATAAATATTATTCACGATAATTGCATAGGTCAGTTTTTCTCATACAATTCAACATGCTCATTTATATTATAGTAATTAGCCATAAACTTAAGGTGACAATTCCAAGGCACGCTTTTAGAAATTCATGGATAAAAAACGATGTACAATTTGCACAATGCATATGAATGTCAGACTCATCAAAATATCTCAATTCCAGGCAGGCAGACTCCAGCAGCAGCAAAATAATATTTTATTGGATTTTATATAGATGCTGCATGGTCACAACAAGGAGCATGAGCATGGTTGTTTTACAGAGAGGCTATCTGCAACGCTCACATTCACATATCGGCATAATAGAGCTATCTTGTTGTGTTCATTCTGTCATTCGTACAACATGTGCTCCATTCCCAGATGATTTCATATTTTCACATCCAGAGAATAATAATATTATGATCAATTTCTGTTTACTCTGAAGTCTGTTAAAGGGATAGTTTGGATATTGTTAACCGTAACACTATGATGTGCGTGTGATATTCGTGAAAGCGTTTTTTTAGTTTGTGCTAAGTCCCACGCTTCCGCTGCTCAGCATGGATAAGGACGGCGAATTTGACACCGAAGAGAAATTGGCTCCTCCAGAAGGTGACCACAATTCGAAGAAGTTAATTGGGTTTCTGAGTAATTTGGAGGTAAGAAAATAACTACTGACATCTTTATAGAATGTGTGCTCTTTGACGATTATGTAAGCCTAATTTGCAATTCAATTGCGTACTTTCATTTCAAACGTTTGCTTGAAAAGGTACAATTTGTGTACTGTAGGTGTTTTTCTATAATATTTAATTTTAATCATAATTCATAATCATGTTTCAGGTTTACCAATTCTTCAAGGAGACAAAAGAAGGGAATTCCCGAGGGCCGAAGCAGGCAAACAAGTGGAAATACAATACTCAACTGAACACGGTTACTTACGAAGTGCTCCAGTACCTGCAGCAAACACCGTGTGTTAATCAAAGTCCTGAGATTGTGGAAGAATTTCTAACTAAGCTTCACCCCTATGGACTAACAAAGGCGGAGAGATTGACAATGCTAAATACGGTATTTGAAACGGACTTTTTACCGTTCGCACTTGAAAAGAGAAAGAAAATATAATATGAATGATGAGGATGAGAGTACTTGGGCAAATTATCCTTAATTTTAAATATTTGTTTTTCATCCTTATTATTTGCGCATATTTAGAGACCTACACAGCCCGTTGACATTCAAGCGATTGTGGAGGAGAGTGAAGAGAGACTTACGGAAGATCAAATAGAAGAAATCCTTGACATTGTTGAGCAAACGTTGCCTCCTCTCAAAGCTAATGAGGAGGAGAAGAATAATGAAGGAGCTCAAGAGTAAAATACTGTTTTGCCTTCTCCTCAGATCCCCCCTCAATGTGATATTTTTAGGATTCTTGGAATGAAAAAGTTTTTTGTAATTCCTTTTATACCTTCTAAACTACAACTTGTTATTAAAATATATTTGGTATGCTCCTTGTATAAATATTAATCCAAGTTTTATTAATATCTCTTCATTACGTTTGGTGAAAACGCAGGAAATGAATTTAAGTGTTTCTTGAGATAATTTTTACTGCTTCAATATCCATTCAAATGCATGTGGACCATATCCTTAAACAAAGTATAAGTACTAAATGGGGCATTTGACACAATACTTCAATATTTTCATGTTGCACTTTTTATAATTGTTTTCATACACACCAAGTTTATTTAATCCAATTTGTCTGAAGCTTGAACTTGTAAGGGTAAATTCAATTTATTTAATTTGTATTTGTATTTTTAGCCTGCATTGCGTTTTCTTGCACGTTCTAAACATGCGTGTCCAAAATATGTACATGCAACAAGACTGACTCATCGGACTGAACTGGACAAATCAGAGTCATAATGCTTTCATTCGCATCCACAGGATTAGCACATGCTTCGCTTTCGTTTGTACATGATATCATTAATTGTAAGTCATCACCAATTACACATTGCAATTGGAGAGTGGAGTGAGGTCCATTCTGGAAGGAATTTTGAAGAGTCACCCACTTCAAATTAGAAACAAAGCATTTTCATAATTTGACAATAAACGTTCATATATTATGTCACACTGGCTAAGTATCAATGATGCGGAGATGAATCATTCAAGCATTTCATAACGAATAGTCAGCACATCAAGATTTATATACAAATTACTAATCCTTATCAACTACTACAATAATTTCTTGTTCGTACAGTGACCTTTTTAACTGTAAATGACTAATACAACTTTAATTTAATCGAGCGTTATTCCAGTTTCTATTAATTAAAACATCATTTAATCAAGATCAAGCAAACTGTCTATCAATTTTCATGAATCATGTAACGAAACTGCTCATGTTATTACTCATACTTTTATAAAACGTTGACCTAGTGCATCCCAAGATTACTTACTCAGAATAATGTCAAAGGGCATGTATTGCTCTGTACGCCGGCACCAACAAAGGCGAGAAAGTCAGCATTGAAATTGATCCCCAGAATTGGAGAGTGAAGTGGCTCCAATGTATTCCATGCTTTCTAAGGAAGAGCCGTTCAAAGAAGTAAATGATTCTCACATTTGAAAGGAGAAATATGGAGACTTGAATTATCACCATTACATCACATTTTGTCGGAACAGTCGGAAGATAAAATGGTTGCCCATTGCCCAACACCCATAAAATCGAATCCGTCTTTACAACCAAGTCCCATAATCATTTCATTTACTCATTTCCCATATTGCATTATACAAGAATTATTTCGAGGTACTTTGACAAGATGAAGTCTCGCCCTCCAGAAACGTTTAATTTGAGTGCATGATTGCTGAGAAGAGGAAGAGGAGGACCATATAAATTTCATGTCTCTGTCTGTGTCTCTCCAGTCTCCACCAAAAGAAAATCATTTCGATGGAAGGAAGAAGTGAGTTGCTTTAGCTGTAAATGGGCCCACACATATATTTCCCCTAAGTCAATACAATTCATACCAGAACAATTGTAAGCATCAAACTGCACACCCAATACTAGGATAGATGCATTATATGAATGGATCTAGATTCCAATGGACAAGGGCTGTCTTTGTTCAAAAACCCCCCAACGGATCATTGCATTTCCTGATTTCCCATATCCTATTTCAACTCTCAACATTACAATTAAATAAATAAAAATTATCAAAAGCCCTTTGTGTCTTTTCTTGCTTCTCTCTGCATATGAGTCAGAGAAGTGGGTGACGACGAACTGTGCTTCTGTCGTCTTTCTCGTCATTGTTTTGGGTGGGCGGATGGATGTGAATAATTGTGAAGTTCTGCTTCTGCTTGAATACCAGAGATACAAAAGCCATATCCAACAAAATATTATGATTTCAGCAACCAGCTCATTCACAATAATTACTTCTGCACTTTAACCCGATGCACTCGGCATTTTATATTTATCACACCCAGCATATTATATTATGTACCTTTGCCATATATAGCTCACTTTCTTCAAATCTCGATCCTCCTTTCCCATGCTTCATTTTTCAAGAGCGTAATCCTTTTATTATGTGGAGGACAAACGTTCGTTTATAATTATCCCAAAAGCATGTTATGTTGGTAATGATATAAAAAGTGTCTCTTTGCTCTGCTGATTATTTTACATGTGACCATAACCAAACCAAGACCAAGACCATCCAAAAGTTTCCTAATCCTCATGCATTTGTTAGACGAGAGTAACCCTAAGCTTCTCCCAAGTCCAACGTTACTTTTAAATGAATGATATGATATGATGAGGATATCACGTCCAAGTCTATTTAAAAGCACTTGTCTTTAAAGTGTACGTTCTCATTGCTTGTCTGACTGAACTGAACCAAGTCTACTCATCGTTTCAGAGAAGGCAGAAAGTCAGAACCATATATAATCATATCTACTCTCAACATTTTTTCCCAAGTATTTTGAGAAAGCGCTTTATAGTTTCATGCACTTATATATACACTTTTGCTTCTTTTTCCTCACTTAAAGACTTGCGCATTGCAAACGTGAACATGTTTATGCACTCCTCTGCAAACCACTCATTTTTCTCAATTTGAATTGAACTTAAGCACAAACCCTGAAATAGAGAAGCTTATTAAGAAAAATTCTGTTTGAAGCAATATCATATCAGAAATTCATATCAGAACAGTGTTGTTTGTTGCTCTTCCTCTCCCACGCATATATTAACTCTTCGCAGGCGCAGGGCTATATATCTAGGCATTTTTCATGTTTTATAACTAAACTTTCATTTAACTCTTTTTAATCAGTCAAGGAAGGCACACGTTTTCGAAAAAAGTCCCTTCTTCAAGGCGAGAAAGGAAGACTTTGAAAGTGAAGTGATTCCACTTGAAGGTTGTTGCACGAACCACTGCAAAGTATACACATGTTTTTGTTACATGAATTTTTTTCTCTACGATAATTGGGCCAAGTATCATTCACATCCTCATATCATTCAAGGTCGAGAGTGGAAGTGCCGAAAAAGGGTTCAGAAGAAGGGAACTGTTCAATAGGCTCTATAGTTTTTTGATTGATTTAAATTATTCATATATTTTCAAAAGTGTGACAAATATGAAGAGTCATTCAGCAAACTGGCTTCTGTTCCTCCTCCTACAAATTTACTCGGTACGAGTGTCTGTGTTCTCGGCAAGAATCTCCTCGAGTGACCATCACTTTATAGAGAGCCCAAAATTATCCCAATGGGGAGTCTGGGGCAGCTTGGAGCACTGTCCAAGTGACCAAGTTGTGGTCGGGATGCAGCTCAAAGTTCATCACAGTCAGGGAATTAAAGATGACACGGGACTGAACGCTGTTAAATTATACTGTGAAAATCCATACAGTTTAACGGCGGAGGATATGGTACCAATCACCAGTTTGGTTGGGAATTCGGGCGAGTGGCAGAAGGAATTTAAGTGTCCTCCCAATGCACTAGGGAAAACTATCGGGGTTGGCTTCCAGCTTAGATCGGAGACTTCTTCGGGAGTTAAGGATGACACGGCGGGGAACAATTTGAGACTGATTTGCTCGGACACTTATCAGCGAGAGGGGTTTACTGTGCTGGAAGGGGATGGCACGGAAAGGGGAGAGTGGACTTCGCAACAACTCTGTTGGTCGGGATATGCCATTTGTGGATTGCAGACTCAAGTGGAAACTTCGAAATCGAGTAAAAATTCATATAAAAATATTTTAAGAAAAATTTAAAGAGAAAAAATATGAAGCTAATTATATTGAATTTTTTACAGTGGATACAACAGGTCTGAACAATTTGAAAGTGAGATGCTGTCGATTGGATGGTGAGGGTGACAGCAGCCACAGCAGAGAAACTGGAACTAATTATCCTTTCACGAACGGTAATCACTCCCTGGATTCATTGGAAGGAGGAAGTAGCAGCTCAATGAGTTCAGAAGATAGTAACTCATCCACTTTGCTGAAGTCACTCTTGGAGAAGGATGGGATTAAGTATCAGCATCAGTTCCATCAATCAGACGAAATCAGCGTTGAGCCTTCCTCAGGAGAACAGGAGCTTATTGCAATCACCGAAAATCCGGATAGGATTGGAGTAGTTTTCGAATCAAATGAAGACGCTTTGGGTGGAAATCACTCGGAAATATCGGCGGAAGGGAGTCACAGCCGCGAAATTGTTACGGTTATCACCAAGATCTCAAGCAGTGAAGACGAAACCCTGCCCCAAGAAATAGCGAGTATAGATCAAGTAGACAACTCGGAGGCGCATCACGAAGAGGAAACTTCGTCCACCGTAGCCCATTCAAGGAAGATCCCGGAGGAAGTGGTTCACGCTCTGGAAGACGTTGATGACGACGGGCACAGTCACAGTGAAGAACATGGATCCTCGTCGGAAGAAGACTTTTTCCCAATGGCGAAAGATAAAAGTGAAGAATCTGATGAAATTAATAACGCAGTTGCCGATAATGGAACAATGAGGGAGAGTAACAATGAAATTCCTAATCCGAATCGGGTCCTGAAACCAAAGTCGAGTCCTCGCTTTGGACAAATCGAGACAATTAATACGAGCTCAATCGCTACTTCAAAGGGATCTAGTCAGGCGGCAAGGGACTTCAGAGTTTTGGGCGTTTCCTCCATGCTCATTCTCTACTTGATTAGTTGTATGTAATTAATTAAATTTTAATCACTGATTTTCATCAACTCTACAGAGGTAAACGGGTTCAATTTGAAGGAGAACTCTCGGAATGCCCCATTCCAAAAAATATTTTTCCTGATAACATTTTTCGATACTCTGTAACTGTATTTATAATTCTTCCTGTTGAAATATTGTGTGATTTGGAGAATGACCTATGACCTTAAACTAAATATTTTTTAGATTTTATGGCTTGACATATATATGCTGTGCAAATTACTACAAATCATTGGCTATAATCACGAAATGAATAGTCCTTTTACATTACCTAGATTTTGTAAACTTGAATCCTTCACAGGGGACGAATGTTGTTTTACCTTTAATTTATACTTTTTTGTAGTAATTTTCGGTATTTAACTAACTTGACCTGACATGACACTTGAATTTAGTAATACACCACCACAAAGATATAAAAGTCATCAAAAGACTGAACAGTTTAACGAGCTGGTTGATTGATTAAGAGACATTTAAGATGAAGTATGTATAGAAATTTAATTTGATGTAAGTTTTAAAAGTTTTGATAAACTTTAAAAATAAATAAAGTTTAAAAATTAAAATTAAACCTAACTGTTTACATGGTTTAAATCAGTCCGTAGTCATCCCATACGTCATGCAGATCCAGAAACGTTCCGAAGCAAGAAGCTCAAGTCATTGAGTAAAGTTAGGAGCGGGAAAGTAATCCGCATGGTGCATTGCATAGATTGGAAATGTGTTGTGTTGTGGTGAGCTGAAGCACAACAGACGAGGTGCATTAACATGTGACAAGGTGCATTTATTTTTCTAAATTTAATTGCAAATTTAACAGACTTTGTGTTCATTTAATTGAAACAGACAAGGGACGAGGCTTGTTTATCTAAAGAGCTATCTGGATTAAATATAGGCTGTCACATTGACACTGTGCAGTGAATATTCTGAAAATGGGTAAACTACGAAACGATCCCAGTGCCGTGAAAAAGTCTCGACTTGAGGAGGTCGCTGTTGGTGGCAACGTTGAAGATATTGGAGGCGACAATCAAGTCGGAGATGTAGACGACTTTGATCGTTTCTTGGACACTATTGATGACAGCTCTGACTCGGAGGATGAGGAGGAGGAAGCTGACCCATCTCAGGAGGATGAGGAAGATGAGGATAACTCAGGAAATGATGACGACGATGAAGACATGGAGCCTGAGGAGGACGAAGATTTGAATGAGGATGAAGAGGAGTCGGAGGAGGAAAATGAATCGGAGGAGCAAGAGAATTCATCAGATGATCAAGGGAATGAGGAGGAGGGGGAAGAAGGAGCCCCGTTGGAGAATGGGGTTGGGGAAGAATCCTCGTCCTCAGATGTAGAAAATGAAGATGAAGGAAAAGGTGGCGCCGATGGCAAAGGACTTTCTGTGAAGAAACATAAAATGGATTTGCAAAAGCTACAAGAAACCGATCCAGATTTTTACTCGTTTCTCAAAGAAAATGATGCTGAATTGTTGGATTTTAATGATTCGGATGAGGACAGTGGTTCTGGGGATTCGGATGATGAGGAAGCGCTTCATAAGCCTCCTGAAACTCTCGAGGTACTTGATTAAAACTTGATTGCTTTAATCATTAATGCAAAAAATTTACTGTCATAATTTATATCAATCACTTTTTAGGAAGCCTCTGACTCTGAAGCTGAAGAAGAGAGATTTGATGCAACCTCCGAAGACCATAAATCAAAAGTACAAAAATGTCTAAAGAAGGGTGTAGTCGACATTAATGTTATCGCGTATTGGGAATCGCAGCTATCAGGAACTAGGTAATAACAACACAACATAGTACATGATTATTTTTACACGTGATCCCACAATCTTTCCTGTGCGATAAAATTTGAAATCAAACCGGTTTTGCTTACTATATAGGGACATCAATATTCTCAACGATGTTATCGAAGCGCTTAAATGTGCTGTACAAGCTTTGTCGGAAGGAGAAACCGGGACGGAATTAAAATGGCGTGTGGATGGCTCTGCTAATTTTAATGCTCTGCTTCGATTATGTATAAAGCAAGTTAAAGGGTTTTGCGTCCGCTATTTATGCGGTAACAACGCCGCTTTATCCGAGAAACATTTTGATCAGAAGCCATTTGACGTACGGGACAAGTCTAAGAAGAAATGGATTCGTTTGAGAATGAAAATCAAATCATACATGGATGTGCTTGTGCAGGTAAATTTGAAAGTCTAAATACGATTTTATTGTTGAATTATAGGTTAAAAGAGTGTAAATAATGAATGCTGAATCTTGTTTTCTAGCTTTTCAAATGCATGGGAAATCCAGATGCTGTTTCATCCCTTTTAAGACATACTCTAAGTATGAGTGGATTTTGGGCATTGTTAGCAGACAAATGTTTCAAACTGTTACGAGCACTACGCAATATCTGGTCTCAAGGAGAGGACTCTTGTAGAGTACTAGCGTTTTTGACTATCATAAGAATAACAATGCATAGCAAAGATATTTTCCTCGTACATATGTTTAAGGTGAGACTTGCGAAATACAATTTTCGATATATATTTTCAATTAGTTACTATTGAAGCTTTCCTTCAATTTTCTAGCAAATGTACATCGCATACGTTGCAAATTGCAAATTTACATCAGTCAACACTTGGCCCACTATCAACTTTATGCGAAGCAGTTTGGTGGAATTGTACCTGTTGGACACGGGCCTTGCTTACTCTGTCGCATTCCCGTTCGTTAGACAACTTGCAATTCATCTTCGTAATGCGCTGTCACCAGGCACGGCTCCACAAGGGGAAGGGAAGAACAAAAAGTCAGACGCTTCCAGAGTTGTATATTCTTGGCAGTTTGTTCATTCTCTGCATTTATGGGCGGATGTTTTAGCACAATCTGGTGGAAAGGAGGATGGAAATTTGAAGCTTTTGGTATTTCCGATTGTACAAGTATGCAAAATTTGATATCTACCACACAATCCTGTTTATTTTATCAATTGCAGCGGGTGCTAACTATTAATTTTTATGATTTTATTTTTTGAAATTAGATATGTATGGGCACAGTTAAGCTTATCCCTACAAGAAAATACGTTCCCCTCAGATTTCATATTGTGAAAATGTTAACTAAACTTCAAGAAAAGGCCGGGGTGTTCATTCCAGTTTTGCCACTTGTTACAGAAGTAAGTTTTGTGTGTGATATAATATGTAATGCATGTTTGAAGCAAAATTACTGTGTACTTTAACATGCAATTTTGTGTTTTTCCATAGGTCCTCCGGCTTACAGATTTTTCCAGCAAGACTGCGTCAAAGTTTTCAGTTCGACCAATCGATTTGACATGCTGTCTCAAGTCAGACGCTTCAGAAAGTGGTTACCTGAAGGCCGTTTCAGAGAACGTGTTTGAATCAATTCTGGCGTATTCCAAGGCAATTGCTACCGATCTAGCATTTCCGGAAATTGTCACGCCCACTGTCATGTACTTGAGAACATTTCTGAAGAAGAATTGTCGCAATGCTGAAGTTCATAAAAAGTTTAAGACGCTTTTAGAAAAGGTAACATAAATTAACAATATTGAGTTAATAACAACTATCTCGAATTTAAAAAAAAACTAAACTTGCTTCATACAAATTTGACGAGCAGATGGACGCAAATTCAAAATACATCAGTGAAAGAAGAAACAAAGCCCTGGAAGCCGGAACAGTAACTCTTGCCGATACGAAGTCCCACAAAATCCTTCAATTTCAGATGCGAATGAATACACCACACCCTCCTATCCTCACCTACGCCTCCGACTACTTCAAAGTAAACCAAAAGGTTCAAGTGAAGTCACGCAAACCTCCAACAGAAACTCGGGAGGAGCGACTGATACCAAAGCCACAGGCAATGAAACACTCCAAGAATAAGGAAGGTGAGGAAGCCAGCGGAGACAACGCTTTTGACAAGCCAATGTTCAAATCCGATTCTGAAGATAGTGACGGAGACTTCTCAACAAAGCTGGATGCACAGACGAAGAAGAATGTTAATAAAAAGGGCCAAAAGAAGAGGAAGATCCAGGCTGACAATGACGAAGAGTCTGAGGAAGACGATCAAGCGGAGACGAAGGGGAAGAATAAAAAGAAGAAATTGAAGAAAGCGAAGAAGGCAAAGAAAGTCCCATTTGAAGCTATTGGGAAAGATGTGCAAGACGAACTTGTTGACTTTGAATTATCTGATTAGAGTAGAGAGATGCTATAATTAGATTATATGACTTTTTATTTGTTAACGGAAAAGTAATAAAGGTTATCGAGATAGAATCCGAACCATTTAAATACATCAATTAAATTTAAACTCTATAAAAACAAGCGATCAAATTTGATACATCCCGAAATCCTGTAACTCAAAAAATAGACACCCCAGTGGTAAGAGTCGCATGATGCCCCACCCTCTCCCGCATCAATCTTCAAACGCCATGTATATACATCTCTCTGCTTGGTTGATGATGTGATGATTTGTTGTTTGCAAGAAGCTACCTGCTTCGTCCCTTCTGACTTGAGTTGATCAGTAAGCCACAGAAAAGATTTTTTTCTGATTTGGTTTTTTGATCAGTTAATAGTCGTACGAACGTAATTCGATCAATTAACGATTATTTACATACCATAATTATTTAAGTGAAATAAGAGTGAATATAAAAATCTATCGGTTGTGTGGATGTGGGCCATTTAAAGTCATTTTTTAATCCTTCGCCCGGTTCGTCTGTCATCTGTCGATTTCCGTATACGCTTTATTAATGTCGATCAGTACCTGCTGACCATTGGTCGTCCTCATAGGAGAAGGTAATTAATTTGAGTTGTTTTTAAATGATTTGATTGAGTTAAATATACCTTCGATTTCATCTTTACCCAGGCCTGCCAATTGCGAAATTAATCATTCTCAATTTAATTTGCTGCACACACTGCATTTAGTGCATGGTAATCAACACAAGCTCCTACATACAACATACAATATACAGACAGGTGTGAGGTGAATTAAGGATCGGATAACGGAGGATGTAATTCTAGGAAAAGCTAAGTTGACGTAATCGTCATTAAAGTACGTACAAAAAGAATGGACATTCAATATTAGTAGACGGTTTGCTACTGTTGACTGGCATATTATCGTGCTGCATCATAACATATCATATACGCTACCTCTGCATGAAAGAATGAATGTCAAAGTGAAGATGTATTTACTTATCGTTGAATGATCATATTTTAGTTTAGCATAATTGAATGTTTAAAAATAATGGCAATGAGCTAGGTTCATACATTTGCTAGGCTGGTGCATATATTCCCACTGTTCCAATTCCAAGTTTCAACATTGGCTAGGCTAGGGACTTTTATATTTAGGTAAATTTTCAATTCTCAGAATACCTGATGCGGGTTGCCTGTTACTAGATAGTAGTGATAGTACTTTTTATGGTGATTGCTGAATTGCTGATTGTTTGGTATATCTGTAAACGTAGTTTTTCCATTCATTGTCGGAGGAGAAATAAAACTTCTGTCTGGTCTGAAACTGATAAATACAAATAGTTCCCTATATGCATTATTATGCATATCAAATCAAGTAAGCGCATAATGCATAATTGCAAAAGTGAATGAATATTAGAGGGTATTCATAAAAATGATAAGAGAGGTACTGAGGTACATGTTCGCTGTCCGCTTCATGTGTTTGGATGTTTGGAGGCTAGCTAAAGGAATTTCTTAGAAAATGGGACGTCAATCGGGTACAACGGTACAAGTTATTAATACATAATATTACTTTTAGTCTTTTACTAACACGTCACCATCCGTTAGATACAAATTGTACCTTGTACCTTCTGACTTAAGGTTAATAATCTATTATTCCACACTCAACCACTCAACGTTATATCTTGTATCGTTTACCAGAGTTTTGATCCTCGGTTCCATTGGCGAAGGGAAAATTGCCATATTGAGTAGCAATAAAACATATTATTTCCTAAATGCTGACTGTTGTCTGTTCCACTGAAACAGTGACGGTAGCAGAACCGAATTGATTGAAGACCTAGACACGAGATACGACAATATTTTAGCATTTTTTGTCTTCTAATATTTTCAGGAATCTTTCGTTGATGCAGAAGTGCACTACCAGTCATCTGCTGTCTGTGATTCACTGCTGAAGGTGGAGAAATTTACTTGGAGTAATTTGGATTGGATCGGACAAATTTATTCATGATTTACTGACAACCGGATTTTTCTCCGGAAAGGGAAGACGTGGCGTGAGTTCATAAATTGATTTGCCGATTTGCCTTTTAGTTAATTTTTTTTATCATAACGAAAAAAATGGAATTGTTTCTGATCTGATATCTGAATTTAGGGATCGGTTTGAAGTTTATGAAGTGATACGGTACACGCCTGTAGAGAGTCTGAGCTGAATTGACAAGGACGTTCAACGTTTTAGCAAACACAGCAAGCTTTTGTGAAGCAATACCATCTTTATTATCTTGTCACATTAAATCCAATCACGGCTAAGATGATTTCCAGCAACCCAACGGTAAGTATATCTTTATTATTATTGAGGTGTGCGAGTTAGAACTAATATTACAGAAGATAAAATTTGAATACCAACCACGCTTTTGCATAGTTAATTAAAATATTTTGTTTTCAATTTTAGCCTCCTAACAATAACAACTCCGGAGACCAGTTCCAATCAAATCAGCAGCAACAGTCTAATTCGCAACAATCACAACAAGGAAGCCAACAGAATTATGTAGGACCATCTCAAATCCCGCAGGCTGTTGATCGCGAGAAGATTTATCAGTGGATTGCTGAGCTTTCCAATCCAGCAACACGTGAAAATGCCCTGCTCGAGTTATCGTACGTTTTCGGATTAAATTTTTTGCACGTCTTGATTATTACACTTTTAAGACTTTGACGTTATGCTCTAGTATTTTTATTGGATTTTTTATTACAGAAAAAAGCGTGAGGTTGTGCTTGATTTGGCACCTCTTTTATGGTTCTCATTTGGAACAATGGCGAGTCTACTTCAAGAAATCGTGTCCATATATCCGTACATAAACCCTACCACTCTAACTGCTCATCAGTCTAATAGGGTAAATAACGTCGCTTAATTTTCACTGAACTTATTCAAGATGAACTTATTTACTTTTGACCTTCTAATCGAAAGTTGCATTTTTATTTTATTTTTCAAAGGTTTGTAACGCACTTGCTCTACTTCAATGCGTTGCCTCCCACACGGAGACAAGGTCCATGTTTCTTCAGGCACACATCCCGCTTTTCTTGTACCCATTCCTTCACACAACTTCAAAAACTAGGCAGTTTGAATATCTGCGATTGACTAGTCTAGGAGTTATTGGGGCACTTGTCAAGGTATATATACTACCAACCAATCGCGCAGTATTTATGACATACAGTCGGTTCTATTGGTTAAACAAAGTACTTCAACACGATTTGTTTTCTTGGACAGAATGACGAAGTTGAAGTAATAACTTTTTTGCTGACAACTGAAATCATCCCACTATGTCTTCGTATCATGGAGTCCGGCAGCGAGCTGTCGAAAACAGTAGCCACCTTCATTCTTCAGAAAATTTTATTGGATGACTCGGGGCTAAACTATATCTGCCAAACATATGACCGTTTCTCGCATGTTGCAATGATCCTTGGAAAGATGGTCCTCAGTTTAGCTAAGGATCCTAGTGGAAGACTATTGAAACACGTGGTGCGCTGCTATTTACGTCTTTCTGATAATCCAAGGTGCGCTGCAAGCTTATCATTATCACTCAACTACTCACCACACTAAATATGTTTCTTTATGGCGATAAATAATGATTTGTTTTTAAATTCAGAGCGCGTGAAGCCCTACGACAATGTCTTCCAGATCAACTGAAGGACTCTACCTTTTCCAAATGTCTCAAGGACGATAAGTCCACTAAACATTGGCTAGCCCAACTATTGAAGAACGTGGAGACCTCGCCTCCAAATTCAGTACAATCCAATGGCCCGAACCTGTCAACGCCTGTGGATTGACAATTAATACCCGAAGAAGTTACGCAAATGCTTTACTAAATCATGCATCATGCATGAGAAAATTACGTTCAGAGAAATCTTAATATATCGAGATGCTTACGGTACAGCGACAAGAGACTGATCTCCGGTTTGAATTGAATGAATAATTCATGGACTACCTACAGATGAGCATCGTATCGTATTACTTTCATATTCACGTCATTGCAATCTTTGATAACTCACAGCTTGTTTTCTACACACGATATCTTCAATTTATAACAAATCCGCCATGTGGACTTTACGTAGAAAAAAATGATTTTCTTTCTTGCTGTATAAAATTCAAATGTAGATACACTCCGCCTCCATCTGACAAACGAACTTCTATGTTCATACTAATTATAAATTATTACTAATTATTAATAACAAAAAAATCACGACGCTATATATAACAATAGGGTGAAACGAAAAAATTATCGTCACATTTCTAATCACTGTACAAATCTTGTAGAATTTTGATGCATTACTTCTTGATTGATTGGCTTGTCAGCAAATAAGGAAACTAAGAGTCTCATTGACCTAGCAGCTTTAGATTGATTAAAATCAGTAATTCAAATTACACAAATCAAATGTGGAAGTTACTCAGAAACTTTATTTAATACCATCAGGTCAGTGTTGGCATTCAAACACTAATATTTTAAAGGTAAGTCTTTGGTTTAGATAGGTATTTACTTCAACACTTACAAGGTTCAAGGTTGTCTAACATTTGGCCGCTACTCTCATTCAGAACGAACTTATCCGGTAAATTGGAACGTTTTTTTGCGACAACAATAAGCATTTTTCCTAAACAGTCAGTATAAAGAGTGATCGAAAGCTTGAAAAAATTCATAAAACATTCTGGACACATTCGTTTTGTCACTTCCCAACAACAACAACCAACCTTGCCCTTTACATTTCCCTTCATTCTAAGATCCACCTTTCCACCAATCACAAAAGTAATTTAACAACACGTTTATCGATAACAATGTAGATATAGATGACATGCGATTTACGTAAGTATAGTCGTATACTCGTATATATACGAGCAGCAAGTGGACTTTTTTTTGCAGAGTAAGCAATTTCAACATATCCCTTCATTTCCAATATACCTATTTTAGGATTGTGAAGATGTCTGCTCCTTTCCTTGGCACAATTTGTTAAACTCATCTTCCCATCCCAAAGCCTTGGCAAGTTTGTGGACTCCATCGTCACAGTCGCCGAGGATGGCAATGTCCCGATTCCGCTCTGACTTGAAGTTCATTCCTCTGGCGAACATGTGCGGGGCGGTACCTAAGTCAAAATCGGAATGAGCTCCTAATTTCTCTAAAAACCCAATGAATCTATTCTCGTCAACTGTACCAACTATCTCTCGATTGATAAGGACTCGTGGGCAGTCGTCAGGAACCCTGGAAGTATTTGCGATATATATTATCTTATCACGTATCTGAATAATTTCTTTGGATAACTTTGCATAAAAGATGAATATTCACTTCTCAACGAGATGAGAAAACGGTTGGACAACCAAACTAGTGCCCATTATGATGAGCAAATCACACTGTGGAAAATCTTTACTCATGCAGTCAAAGAATCGAGGTGGCAGGTTTTCTCCAAAGAATACTACGTCTGGCTTGACGAGAGTATTGCATTCTGTACATTTCGGGAGAGTTTCCGCGAATATCTTTTCTATTGAAAGTAAGAAGAAAATATTAGCTAGGTCCTCATCTTGTAAAAAAATCTCAAAAATCTTCTTGGTAATTTACCTTTGATCCAGTCAAAGGAATGCTCCTTCCGACATGAACTGCTCATGCAATGGGATGTATGGAATGATCCATGAGCTTCAACAATTTTTCCTCCTGGAATTCCAGCTATTCGCTCGAGCCCATCGATGTTCTAATTGTTTGATGATAATAATTATGTTTTAAAATAATTCCTCTTCCTGGTAATGTAATGCCATTAATTATTAAAAATTCAGAATATTAGAAGCAGCATGCAGGCCACAGGCGGCGACAGTGTACTCACCTGCGTATAATGTCTGAGAAGGAATCCTTTATTGTGCAGCAGTCTGACGAAGTGGTGTGAAGGCGTTGGGTTCAGCTCTTCTGGAAACAATTCTTTCGCCAGGGAGTAAAACGGCTCTGGATTCTTTTTGAAGAAGCCTATTTCAAACATTACTTGTGGGTCTGGAAGCTGATACTTTCTCATTATGTTCGCGTACAGACCACTTCCAGGACTTCGGAAGTCTGGGATTCCTGCCGCTGTTAGTGAATCAATGATAAATTATTTAGCCAATTAATTCCAAACTTATGTTTATTATTCATAAGTAAATTGTGCTCACATGTGGATATCCCCGCACCGGCCATCACAACGATATTTTTGCACTTTTCGGACTGAATGAATTTCACTACGCCATCGATATCATTGCTTTCCAAAACCTAAAACATAACCATAATCATAAGTCTTGGTTGTAAGCGAAAATTCATACAAGACTCCTAAAGCAAAGCACCTTCGTTTTCGGCGAAGAAACGCTAAGTTTCGCAAGCAGGTTTGTGACAAATCCTTGAAGCTTATCAACAGGACTGCTCCCCCTTCTGGAACCTCCAGCGGAAGAAGATGCTCCAGCTCCATCCTGCTCTTCGGAGTTCTGCCTTGATTTCTCTTTCTTCTCGGAGGTGCCCTCCTCTAAAATAAAATCAGGTATGTTATAAATACGGCACACACGGACAAAGTTCATACATATCATAATGCCCCATTAAGTCACATGAGTGCCAATAATGATGGCCACAAACGTAATACGTTACCTTTCTTTTGATCGCTCATTTTGGTACCCTTTCACTTCCCAGTTCTGTCCAGAGTCTAAGCTCAGGTTAGGATTCCAGAATTTGCAATGCACAAAATCTCCTACGTAAAAGCTCTAGCAGACACCTTCAACCTTCTTGAGCTTAGATTATTTCTTGGATTCCCATTCCCAATCTCAACGAAGACAAGTTATAAGTCAGACATGTCATCGAACATAGCAACCTTTCACGTTGAAGACGGTGAATCGCTTTAAAACTCAGCTGGGGGAACCAGATCTGATGACATATCTATCTACAATGCACATACTGCAGGAAAGCTTATACGCACATGTGTGCTGGGTTGACTTGAAGATTAGGAATTTTATAATGCGGAATATACGCCGCAGACTGTAGATATACGGACACGGAGCTTCAGATGGATGAGGTACATTGGTGAGTACTACCACTACCGGCATGATAATGCATACGTTCGTACTTTGGATGGATTCATGCCATAATCGCAAGACAAGTGTATAAAGCGCTTTTGGAACTTATGGAACTCGTTTCCACTGGATCTTCAACGGTGTTATCGGATGTAATACACGCTTGCTCTGTTGTTTGGAAATCAAAACTGTGGGATTCATGCAGACAAGTGGAACTGACTCTCACGAACGAAAGTTCCATAATCCACAATCACAAAAATTACTGCGATTGATGTTTCAAACCAAGCAACACGATGTATGACTTATATTATGATTTCCCCGAAGAAGTGGATGTTAATTTTTAATTTTTTAGAAGACATCCTCAAGATTATAAATCAAATCTGTTTAAGCATTATATCATTGTTTCAATCGAATCGTAAAAATTAGAGTGAAAGCTTGAATTTTTTACATTGCCCATCCGGTATCAAAAGTCCATTGACAATCACTCCAATGTCGAATGTATTCAGATTCAGATCATAAAAATATTGCATATTATGATGAATTTAATTCACACATTCCTAAAACATCCGACCGCACTCCGCAATGAATAGATTCATAATATACGACAATCAAGACCAAGGTAATTACAAAATATATGTGATTCATCATTATATGTACACGTATCAATGATAGGTACATTTTTGCCCTCTTGATAAATGATTAATGACAGATATGATGGCAATTCAGTTGTTTAAGTGTGTGTTTTCCTCTTCCAATTTCCACGTTATTCTCATAAATATCAATTTTACAATGCTGCCGATTTCAAGCTCCTAAAAATGCTAACATTAAACTTGGCATTTATGGCCAATGCAAACCTAATAGTATAGTTAGTATATAGTACCCTAAGTATATAAAACGTTCTTGTTTCAGTTTTTATCATCTTATTTCAGGCATTAAAAACTTAACCAGGAAAATCTTATTTTTATTCTGTTTGCACCTGCATCAACATCTGCAAAAATGTCATCAGAGGTTTATTCCATCGTCATATTTTTTGTCACATTGTCTTTCCTTGAATGCGCAATCTTGTTGGCTCCAATTTCCACGTCCACGGCTAAACCCACCATCTAAACTATCGAGAGGGTCATCCAACAGGTGGATTGGTTTGGAATTGCAATCAATCAGCAATCTTATCGATAACCATGCTTTTATCAGCTTTTTGTCTTTTGGACTAAGGGAACAGGTGGATTTTGAGTTTACTTTCAATTGCAGTTGAGCGTTGACACTTGTTTGCAATTTGCACAACGTATCTTAAAACTCGTCCATGCCCACGAGCTGATGGTGATGATATTTAAGTTGGGTTCAGATCAATTGAATTGAATGACTTCTTCACGTCATTACCAATGAATATTGCACGTGAATCCATCGATGATCTGATGATTGGGAAGTCATGCGAAATTTGTATAATTGATTTAATACACTTTGATTTTTGTCGCAGTCGCAGATAACCTTAACACAAATATCGTGAATGAATTGAATGGAGAAATGATTAAAAAAATCGCAGTGAACCACCTGTACCTGTGTCACAGGGGTATAAGTATAATGTGTGTCCAGGTGTAAGAGAAGATTAGATGTCGACACCTGAACAGGACAGGTGCCAGCACAATTTAGAAATGCAGGTGTGGAAAGATCGGATCGGGGAAGTGTGAATGTCTTCCATGAAAATCATGACTTCATTCGGCAACTACGTGCCAGTGTGAACTGATACGTTGAGGTGACATCTTGACCGGGGGCATACTAGACTACATAATAAGTCGCTTGTGGTAGAAAAGTGCGATGCACTTTTGTTTCCGTGTAGCATTTTAGTTTGCTCATAAATATTTGTTAATTAGAACCCCTCCAACTACTGATCTCGTTTAAAGATGAATTTAAAAGACACATTCGCATTACTTTTAGTTCTGGTTGGAAGCTTTCAAAAGGTACGGGTTAAATCAGCTTCATTCTCCATGAAACGGTGGTCCATGTGCAGAGTCACGACTTTATTTGCTCTCTTCCTTTTCAGGCTTCCACTCAAGAAGGGGAGTGGCCAGGTAATGTAGCGCCCTTAGGACAAGGCTGTCTTATGAGTGGAATCTGCAAGATGGAATACGTTGATCAGAAGTGGAAAGGTTTAAATTGTCTCAGTGACGATCCTTTACATCCTGAAGACAAGCTTCCAAGACTTTTAAACAACGAGTCTGCGCTTGCAAACCTGCGAGAATTTTGTGCCGAGACTTTGGACAGCTACGGCGAGGAAGAAGGTGGGGGCTACATGTTGTGCTGTCAAGCGGAACAAGTTAAGGAGCTCTCTGGACAAATAACAATGGCAAAAGATGTCATCGCCAGGTGCCCCTCTTGTTGGAAAAACTTTCGTCAAGTGTTTTGCGAGTTGGCCTGCTCCCCATATCAAATACACTTTCTCCGAGCTGCGAAAGTTGAGGACACGCCGCGGGGGGAGAATGGCGAAGATCCGCTGAGACCAAGGATGGTTCGTGAGTTGGATCTGTATTACACGGAACGATATGCGAACAAAACTTATGAGAGCTGTAAGGATGTGATTATGGGAGCGGCTAATACTCCAGCGATGGACTTCCTCTGTGGAGGATATGGGTCACTGAGATGCACCCCTGAGAATTGGTTTCGATACTTGGGTGACTACGAGAATACGTATGCTCCGTTTCATATCAACTTTCATTACCCTACTCCGGAAGATAAGGGGATTACCGGCTTCGATGGCGTTACGTACCGTTGTGATCAGGCTAGGGTGAGTTCGAAATATGACATGGAAGCTTGTAATGAAATGAATTTATTCGTTGGTTTCTTCGTTTTTGTATAATACATTTTTGTCTGGGGTCCTTTTCAGGATGGCGATTCGCCGTGTTCCTGTGTTGACTGCGAGACGAGTTGCCCAGTAGCCCAGGAACTTGCAGAAAAAACTTATATTTCAGACTGGGAAGTGGCGAATATGTACGGAATGTTGTTTGTGATGATGATAGTGTTCCTGGCCGGCTCTATTGTTATAATTGGTCTGGCCGTTTTGAGCTATCGGATCGAATGTAGATCAAAGGACAGTAAGTGCAACACATCAAATTTAACAATTTAATTGGTTTCATAATAATTCAAAGTTGCTGGAAAAAATTTCAACCCGTATTTTAAAACAAAATAGATCCCAAAGGAAACATGGAAGCTTCTCCAGGATTTTTTCACAAGCTTGGCCAGAAAACGGAGCTAAGGTTGAACTCAATTTTCCAGACTTTGGGGCAAGGTGAGATTGGGCAATTAACCAAGCCAAAATCTAATCTCATTAAAAGTAATACTTTTTTCAATGCAACATTATATTTTTTTGGCATTTTCAGCTTGTGCCGAGCATCCAATGACAATTCTCATCCCAGGCATTCTCCTCACCGGTGCCCTCTCCTGTGGTATCGTCTTCCTAAAGGTCACCACCGACCCGGTCGAACTCTGGGCGTCCCCCACATCACGAAGCAGAGTGGAGAAGGACTACTACGACGAGAACTTCACTCCATTCTACCGCACCGAGCAAATAATCGTCACCGCCAAAGGACTTCCCACCATCACATACCCAACTCTCACAGGGGACGAAACGTTTGGACCGATTCTCAACAAAACATTCATGTACTTCCTTCTCAACTTGCAGGAAAAGATTATTGATCAAGTCACTGGAGAGGGTGGGGAAAAGTTGGCAGACATTTGTTTGAAGCCACTAGCCCCAGACAATAACAACTGCTCCGTTTTCAGCTATCTGGAATACTGGCAAAGCAACCCGAAGCATATAGAAATGACAGTTAATAGCGAGAAAGATAATCTCACGTACCTCGACCACTTCCTCTACTGCACCCGAAATCCAGCGGCGGTCATGTCAGGATTAGCGTTGAAACTGAGCTGCATGCCAAGGTATGGCGGTATTGTTGATCCAGCTGTGGCCCTTGGAGGTTTCATGCTTCCTGGAGAAACCCTTGCAGATAAACCTTATCAGAATGCGAACACCGCTGTGCTCACGTTCATCGTTGGCAATCATGTCGACAAGGATTTACAAATTCCTGCGAAGAATTGGGAAAAGGCGTTTATCGAATTTATGAAAAGATATGTGGAGAAGGAAAAACCTGATTTCATGGATATCGCATTCTCTACCGAGCGAAGTATCGAAGATGAGTTGGAGAGGGCGAGCAAAAGCGAAGTGCTCACTGTCGCTATCTCCTATTTACTTATGTTCATCTACATCGCAGTGGCTCTTGGGGATGGCGACTCACTGTCCAGAATCCTGGTAAGCTTTTGAAAAATCGCATGAAGAAATTTGAAATCTTCACGAAAATCGGTATTAATTTTCAGCTAATTTCTTAAAGATTGACAGTAAAATCTCCGTCGGCATGTTTGGCGTCGCAATCGTCCTCGGCTCGGTTGCTGCTGCGGTGGGCTTTTTCGGCTACGTCGGTTTACCAGCGACCTTAATCATCATCGAAGTTATACCCTTCCTCGTTCTCGCCGTTGGAGTTGATAACATCTTCATCATGGTGCAGACATACCACCGAAGTACTCGATTCGAGGGGGAAACCAAGGCAGAGCATATTGGTCGCGTTGTGGGAGAAGTAGCTCCGTCAATGCTCCTCAACTCGGTGACAGACTCGGTGTCATTTTTCCTTGGCGGACTAAGCGGAATGCCGGCTGTGAGAGCGTTTGCTTTCTACGCTGGAGTTGCCCTTTTGGTCAACTTCATCCTCCAGTTCACATGCTTCATTGCCTTCCTCTCGTGGGACATTGACAGACAGGAAAGCAATCGCTTTGATGTGTTTTGCTGGTTAGCTTCCAAAAATATAATCATTATCTCTAGTTTTAAATTGCAAAAAATAATTTTATAATTGTGTTTTAAACCATTTTTCAGTCTCAAATCCCAAACTACTCAACAACGAAGTTCCAATAAAGTGAAGAGTCTCCCTTACAAAATCCTCGAGTCCTGGTATGCCCCAGCTCTCCTCAACTTCCCCGTCCGTCTCTGCGTCCTCCTCGTATTTTTCGCTTGGCTTTGCACTTCGATCGCAGTTGCTCCAAAGATTGAAGTCGGCCTGGAACAAGAGATTTCCATGCCTGATGACTCGCACGTTCTCAAATATTTCCACGCCATGTTCGACTACCTGAGTATAGGACCTCCGGTGTATTTTGTGGTTAAGGGCAAGGGAGTCAACTACACTGACCTGGAAACTCAAGAATACATCCGAGCAGGCAACTTTCCCTACAGTTTGGCCTCTCAAGTGTTTAGTGCGAGTAAGCAATCGGACCGAACTTACATCGCGAGACCTGCGGCATCATGGCTGGATGATTATATTGACTGGGCGTTCTCGGATAATTGCTGCAAAATGTATAACGACACGAAAGAGTTTTGCCCGAGTACATCTTTGTCACGGTAAGGCAACTGGAAAATGAGTTAACTAACATTGCGATAATTTTTAGCTAATTCTTGTTATCCGGTGCACTTCTACATTTTAGGGAATGTATGCCATGCCCGTTTAAAGTAGGCCTGAAAGGTGTACCAATTCATGGAGAGGATTTTGAAAACCACCTGGAATTCTTTCTCCGAGATAATCCTTCTGAGATATGTTCTAAAGCGGGACATGCAGCCTACGCGATGGGGGTCAACTACACAAAATCGAGGGACGGTCGGTCATTTCCCAAAGCGACTTATTTCATGTCGTATCACAAAATATTGAAAACGTCAAGAGATTACACGGAAGCGATGAATGAGGCGAGAGTTATTGGGGAAAATATTACAAAAACCTTGAATTCAGGTATAGCAAATTGAAGTACTTTTAGTCTACATAACTGTCATGCGTCATAACATAAATCCTAACTTTCACTGTCAAATTTATGTAAAGTGATGAATTCCAAGGACATCGAAGTATTCCCTTACTCCATCTTCTACGTCTACTACGAGCAATACTTATCCGCCTGGAAGGACACTTTAACCTCGTTGGGAATCAGTTTCAGCACAATATTCGTCATCTCATTTGTCCTCACTGGCTTCAATATTGGCTCAGCGTTCGTCATTTTGCTCACCATTTTCATGATTGTGACTGACCTCGTTGGACTCATGTACTTTTGGGATATATCCTTGAATGCAGTGTCCCTCGTCAACTTGGTTATGGTGAGCTTTTATCATTCAAGAAAATTCAAAAACTCTTTTTTTTCGTTATCAACTCATTAACTACATTGATTTCAACAACATAATAATATGTAGTCTGTCGGGATCGCCACCGAATTCTGCACACACATCATCCACCACTTCACCATGTCGAAGGAAGAGGGACGTTTGGCCCGAGCCCAGGACAGTTTGGTGAATATGGGCATTTCCGTCTTGTCTGGAATTACGATCACCAAGTTTGCCGGAATTGTCGTACTCGGCTTCGCCAAGTCAAGGATCTTTAAAGTATTCTACTTCAGAATGTATTTGGGAATGGTGCTCATTGGAGCAGCGCATGGGCTCATATTCCTCCCTGTCCTCCTGTCCTTTATTGGACCGGCTTCAAGGGCGTTTGCTCCCACAAAAACAGTTCATAATTCAGAAAAATAGTTGCATTAGATATTAGAATGAATGTTAGTCTCTTTTTCTTATGTAAGTAATACACATAGTATACTCATCACATTTTTAGTGGATACATTTTATATTAACTTCTCTATTTGTATATATACATAAATATATAGTGTGCATAATAAAAGATCTGTCTTGAGCATTTAATAAAAATCACAATAAAATTATTTCGCTCGTTTCATTTCTCATCACATTTCGACTATAATTCAAGAGCAATCCTATGACCCATGTCACATGTCCGATGTGCATATATTTGAGAAGCTTATAATATGCCGAAGAGAACAAAGTACATATTTGCATACGGTTTCATACATGAGGACATGTACATAAGATCAAGATATTATATCTACAGCCGCACCGCATGTCTCGTTAATGCACAAGAGTCATGTGAAGTGTCTCTGTCTCTCGCTCTCTCAGATCTCATGTGTGTCCGGAATATCCTTCGTCCGTCTGTTTTTGTTATGCACTCTCTCTCTCACAATCGGTATACATTTTTTCACATTTTTTTCTACCAAAAAAATAAAATACTCAAGTGCATCCCGATCTTTTTCGGTTGAATAAATTCTAACTGTAATTTAAATTATAACATTTTCAGATAGGAAACCTGTGGTAGCTGACAAGTTTTGTTTCGGGGGCCAGAGTCAAGAGTGAGTGACATATTATCAGCAGCTGGGAGCTGCCAACAATATCTTGGAGACATAAGATTTTCACAATCATTGGCAAGCTGGAAAATTAGATAAGATGGCCACTTCAAGAATTTTTCAAAGTGTTGGTTCCATTTTCTCGAAAAAGGTAGGTTTTTTGGGAGGTGGAAGAACCGTGATGGGTATTTATATTTTATTGAAATTGTTGATGTATTTTTATTTTATTTTGTGCTTTTTTGATAGGGTGGAGTAACGGTTCCCCTGTGGTCGAAGAACTTCCACGCAACAGCGTTGAAGGCTTCTTCAGTGAAAGCAAATAAAACTGTGAGTTTGGTTGGATTAATATTTGATTATTTTTTGGGAATTATGAGAGAGGTATGATATGTGTGAATTTAAATGTTTGGTTACATATTTTATGGATTTCAGCTGGGAAAAGGTTATCCAGTAGTTGATCACACGTTTGATGCCGTTGTCGTCGGTGCAGGTGGTGCCGGTCTTCGTGCCGCTTTCGGTTTGGTAGAGGAAGGGTTTCGAACTGCCGTGATAACAAAACTCTTCCCGACAAGGTCGCACACAGTTGCCGCTCAAGGTGGAATCAATGCTGCCCTCGGTTGTATGGAGGACGATGACTGGAAGTGGCATATGTACGACACAGTGAAGGGCTCTGACTGGCTGGGTGACCAAGATGCAATCCACTATATGACGAGGGAGGCTCCAAAAGCTGTGGTTGAATTAGAAAATTATGGTTAGTTCATATTTTAAAAAAATAGTGTTTGAAAATATATTTGTGATAAAATATTGCTCATTCGTGATTTAATTTAACATTGTAGGAATGCCATTCAGCCGAACAAACGATGGAAAGATTTACCAGCGTGCTTTTGGTGGTCAATCACTGAAGTACGGAAAGGGAGGTCAGGCTCACAGATGTTGTTGTGTCGCGGATCGTACAGGACACTCCCTCCTCCACACGCTTTACGGCCAATCGCTTAAATACGACTGCCAATATTTCGTAGAGTTTTTTGCACTGGATCTCTTAATGGAAGGGGGTGAGTGCCGTGGAGTGATTGCCCTTTGTCTTGAAGATGGCTCCATTCATCGTTTCCGAGCTAAGAATACCGTGTTAGCTACTGGAGGGTATGGCCGAACGTTTTTCTCATGCACATCAGCTCACACCTGCACAGGAGATGGAACCGCCATGGTTTCCCGAGTGGGCCTTCCCAATGAAGACTTGGAATTCGTACAGTTTCATCCGACTGGAATTTACGGGGCAGGCTGTTTGATCACTGAAGGCTGCAGAGGGGAAGGAGGTTATTTGATTAATGGCCAAGGAGAGCGATTTATGGAGAGGTATGCTCCAAATGCGAAAGACTTGGCATCTCGTGATGTAGTCTCCAGAGCTATGACTATTGAAATCCGAGAAGGACGAGGATGTGGCCCTGACAAGGATCATGTTTTTCTTCAACTTCACCATTTGCCTCCAGAACAGCTTGCACAAAGGTTTGCATGAGTAATTATTTTTAAAAAATAGCAAGGGAAAGTTGCCATCCATTTCTAAATGTTTGCATTGAATTTTGGTTGTCTGCAGGCTGCCTGGAATTTCAGAAACTGCCATGATTTTTGCTGGTGTTGATGTGACCCGTGAGCCAATCCCTGTCTTACCAACAGTCCACTATAATATGGGAGGTGTTCCAACGAACTACAAGGGACAAGCGATCACCCATACAAAGGAAGGTGGAGATAAAGTCATACCTGGTTTGTATGCTTGTGGCGAATCTGGTAAAGGAAATATATATATACGTTTCGAAAAGAACTAGTATTGCTATCAGATTGTAGGAGTAGAAACAGCCATAAATAATTCACTATTCTCTTATAGCGTGCGCCTCTGTCCACGGAGCAAATCGACTTGGAGCAAATTCCCTCTTGGATCTGGTAGTGTTTGGTCGCGCCTGTGCGAAGACAATTGCCGCAGAGAACAAACCAGGACAAGCTATTGGCGAGTTGAAAGACAACGCAGGAGACTTTTCAGTCGCCAATCTGGACAAGATACGTCACGCCGACGGACAAATAACGGTTGCCGATCTTCGCCTCCTCATGCAAAGGACCATGCAAGCACATGCCGCTGTCTTCAGAACGGGCTCTGTTTTGGAGGAAGGTGTCCAGAAAATAAATTCAATCTACCAGCGTCTTGCCGACCTTAAACTATTCGATCGCGGAATGGTTTGGAACACGGATTTGGTGGAAGCCCTTGAGCTGCAGAATCTAATGATTAACGCTGTCCAGACGATGACCGGCGCAGAGGCGAGGAAAGAATCGCGAGGTGCTCACGCCCGAGAGGACTTCAAGGATCGTATTGATGAAATAGACTATTCCAAACCACCTCAAGGGCAAACACCGAAGCCGATGGAGCAGCACTGGCGCAAGCACACTTTGTCGTGGGTTGACACAGACACTGGTAAGGTCACACTGAAGTATCGTCCAGTCATTGATCACACATTGGACAAACAGGAATGTGCTACTGTACCTCCGGCAGTTCGGTCATATTAGAAATTCATATAAGGCAAGTATTGGAAATTATAGTCATTAGCAGTGTAAGGGAAATTATAATCACAAGCATCATTTGTGAGAGCATTTAAAAGTGTAGAAAAAGTGTAGACGTAAAAATTGTGTAATACAATTTTAATTAGCGTGTATTTATTTCATGGCTAATTCATCTTTATCAAATTCGCATTAAAATGAACATTTATTTAGTGTTAAATATTATGGAGTATAAGTTATGCCCCGTGATTATGTATTTCGAGTGAAAATTGTGAAATAATATTCTAACATTTTCCACGAAAAATGAAGTATATATGCTGTTCAGGTTTTCTTCAGCGTTCCTCTAGAGTTGTTCCTTTGATTACGGGTAACAAGGGGATCTGAAATTGCACTGAAGCTCCAGCCCAGAACACTCTCCTCTGGTTTTTCGAGACATCTCCTGTTCAGCTGCCACTTGTTTGCTTGGATTTGTGAACCGTTGAGTGGCTTCACGTCTCGGAGGAACCCTTGCCTTTTACTACACTTTTGTGCCTTTTTCAGCATCGTCTTCCTCCAGATATTTCGAGTGTACTCCTCTTCCATCTCGTCTGTGGGTGGAAGACCATTCGCCCATCTCTGTTCTGAGTTCTGGAGAACTATTTGGCAATGGTTGTAACTGTTTGGAAAGAAAATCATAAAATGTTACAACAAATTTCACTTCACCTGCATCAATATAGGGTATTTTTAAATCTTAAGTACTGTTTCTCAGCAATGTCTGCTTGTGCAGATGCAATCGCCGTTTCACAAATGAATCCATCTATTTGCTGATACAAGTTATTGAGATTCCTCCGAATGTTCACGATCGCCTTCACTTGGTCCCCGTAGAAGTCTTTCAGATACAAAGCTTGGTCCAGAGAATCTTCAGTTATTTTCGTTAAGTGGTTTTCCATCAGAGTTTTCTCCAGTCCGATGATATCTCTTGTAGCCAAGTTCTCCTCACGAGCGTCTAATCTTTTCTCTAGAACTTCCATGTTTTCCCTTTCCTTCAACTTTTCAAAATCAATTTCCCGAACGCGTGCAGGATTATCGTCCTCATTCAGCTTCGTCTCGAGGTCTCGCCGAAGTTGAGTGACTTCATAAAACTGTTCTCGGAGTCGCTCAATTTTATTGAAATATTGTTTTTCATCGGGTTGACTGAAAAAAATATAACGTGAGCACATCTCAGTTCTCTAGTTTCTGCACTAAATTCAAAGGCAACACAGTATATTCTATTCATATTCATACTTCATCTGGACAATGAAGACATGTTTCCTCGTTTCCTCATACAAAGAGTTCAACTTTGACTTCTCCATTTCTCGAACGGTGATGCCCTCTGATCCCCTCAGTAATATTTTCTGATAGCAATAGATATACTCGTGAAAAGTACAGATCTCCTCTGTTCGTATGCGAACATTCACAGCAAACTCGTCTGCAGCGTTAGTTGCCTTCTCGAACTCCTTCCGAATCACGATCGACTCTTTTTTCTGTTTCTCAGCTTCTCGCCGGAGAGTCTTGTTGTTGAGAAGAAGTTCCATCTTTTGGTTGCGGTGAAAGCGGAACTTTTGCCGACTTCGCATGGCGTCACTCTTGATTGAGTCGCGTTTGATGCGGGCGTTCAGAATAACGTAATACTTCTCTTTGATCATTCTATAATGAAGTTCAGTTTGTAACTTTAACATATGAGATATACCATATTCCTGTTTAAAAATCATTACGAAATATTGAAACTTACGATTCAAACATTTGAGTTTGCGTCAAATATGCGTTTAGCTTCATGTTCACTTCGTCAATTTTTGCCTTTGCTCGTTGCAAGGTTTGCCTTGAATTGGAGAGTTCATTCACTATTGCCGACTTTTCCGTTTTTAACTGATTGAAGAGTTTTTGCATCTTGGAAAGTTGTTTGAAGATCAGTTTCTCGGAGCGGAGGCAGTCATTTATTGCAATTTCTCGAGACTTTATGAACCATACCAAATATGAGACCAACACTGCGAGGACTTGTGAATACATGAACCACATATATATGTTAAAACTCACCTTCTTATCCAGCAAGATTCGCTGGATTTGAGCTTCCAGCTTAATACACTGCTCCGACTTTTCCTCTCTTTCCCGACGCTTTGTCATCGTGGCTCGAATCTAGAACAAGTGGACCATTTCCATTTCGAAATCAAGCAACTGAACCGCACATTTAAAATAAACTTTCTCGCATTTCTTTTCAAACGCTTACCAAATCCTGTAAATCTTTCCCGGAAGACACTTGCTGCTCGTACAAATCATTCAATCTCGCCTGCAACTTCGCCACCATTTCTGACTTGTAGTTAGCCTCGTCCAACTTCTTGTCCAGGGCCGTCTTCAAGTTCACAATTTCCCTTTTGAGCATCCTGCTCAGTTTCTCCCAATTACTATTCTGGTCACTTGGCTTCGCCGCGTCGAATGCAACTCGCATCTTGTCGTACGCCAACTTGGCGTTGTAAAAAGCGTCCGACGACATTCTTATCGATCTCTCGAACTTCTGAGCTTCGCGAAGACTTTTATTTGCTTCGTTGAACATTCGATGCTGCTCCTCAACTATTCGCTTCTTTTGCTTGGTCACTTGCTGGATGCGGTCACTAAGAGCGGTCCCTTTGTCCATCATCATGTGCTCTCGAGTGGACATTGTCTCCATTTGACTGAAAATTATGTCGCATTCCCTCTGATAAGTCTTCTTCTGCTGTTGCAGTTTTGTTTCCGTCTTGGTCAAATTGTTGAGTTCGGAAGTGAGCACATCAATTTTCTTCTGATTCGTTCGGTAAACTTCCATCCCATCCTGTGAAGCATATTCACATTTCAGAAACTATATACATGTTTTCTACCAATTTATTCACCACTAATTTCAAATGTTTTTTACCATGTATCGCAAGCACAAATTGTCATGCACATCTTGATACTGTTCCAACTTCTGCGCTTCCCTATCCGCTTCCTTCGCAATGTGGACGGGCTTGTTGGCCAGCACCTGTACTTCTCCTTGCTTCGTCAACGCCTCCACCTCCAACTTCTCAACGGCCTTTTCCTCCTCAATTACTTGCTTCTCCTGAATTCGAATCTCATTCTGGATTTTCCCCATTTCTTGATGAATTGAGGAGATTTCGAGTTGAAGATCGTTGACGAATCTGCGCCCATCCTTGATCTCTTTCGATAAGTCACTGGGCTTCACCATTCTACTGTAGTGGAGATGCAGGAGGGTTCTTTCGAACTCTAACTGCTTCAGCTGCAGGGCGTGCACTTTCTTTATGCTTTCGAGGACGTCGAGGCGGTTCTTTTGCTGAAGTAATGTCTCTCGAATTGTCGCCGCTGGCATTTCTTCAATGGATAAACCTTGACTGTCCTTGCCTTTCTTCTCCCCATCTTCACCACCTTCCCCTTCATGCTTGCCCATGAGGTCCAGCACTTGGCCTTCCTCTTTATCTTCTTCCTTTTCTTCGTCCGCTGAAAAAATGTACAAAATGTACAAATCAGATATTTAAGTTGTTTGATTTGAATATAACAATGTTAAATATATTTAACTGCACCAACCAATCACAGCTTTAGCAGCAGCTTCCGCTTCATTCTTTACAAACTGGTGGAGAGCTTTCATAATCTTGTTTTTCGTTTGAAGATGGCCGATGATTTCATGCTCTCGTTCCTGATAAGTAATAAGCGCCTGAAGAAGGAGACTATATTTGTTGGTAAGCTTATACTTGAAGCGTTCTGTGATCCGGGATTCCAACCTCAAACTAACCAAAAGATTTAACCGTTCAAATCGATTTCGAAATATTTTCAGCAAACATTTCCAAATGTTCAATAATATATAGAAACTTACTCGTCCAAAAGATTTTCCAGTCCAACCAAAGCTTCATCCACGTTTAGATTCACTTCCGCAGCTTGATACATTTCCACCTCGTTCTCATCCGCATTGTCACCAATTAACTCCACCCCCTCCTCTTTATCGTGTTCCTCGTAGCCGTAGTATACATCCTCTGCGGAGTTCCCAACACTTTGCTGAATGCTACTTGCCTTCCGCTGGATATCCAGGGAGGGCTCTCCCACTCGACGATCCTCATCGGTTGAATGCCTCAGATTTTGAGTTGACAAAACTTGTAGAGACTCCGTGGCTCCAGGTACAGCCTGGGTTTGGGAATCTTGGGAAATGATTGACGTTCGTTGTGGATGGAGGGATCCTCGAGCAGCATCCTTGTCTGATGATCGCTTCATCTCCCCAGTGGACTTCTCTTTGGGAACGGATGCACGCTTGTGAGCGTCCATTTTACTTTGGCGAAGTTTAGCCTTGCCTCCAACGTGGCTGGAGGAGCCACGGTAGATTTCCTTTAGGTCTGCATCACTCGGACCGAGAAATGTTCCGAGGTCATCGTCAGTTGCGTCAGGGTCGTAAAATAGATCTTCTGCGAGTTGGGCATCCGTTATCTCCTCAGCTTCAAGTATGGGGTCGCGTAACGCTTCTAATCCTTTCCTCTTATCAGCCCATTCTCCAGGAGCTTTAAAATGTATTTTAAATTTTGTCACGTCTTGCGCATTGCCGTAAAAAGTTTGAAATTAGTTGAAATTACTAATTATGACATACTAATCGGAGCGAAAACTTTAGTAACATCGTCGAATTGTGGAGCGGGCCTTTCCCTCAGTTCCTTGATCATTTCCGCTGTGGACGCAGCTGCCATTGCCCATATCCGTCTGCGTTCGGAAGCAATCTGAGCAGCATCTTCTCGCGCTTTAATTTTCTGACTTGTGGAAGCCGCTTCGGCTGGAAGTCCTGATTTCGAACTGCTGGTGGCTACATGTGAAAGTTCAACAATTTAGGTGATAACGACCAATTTATTTCCCAAAGAAATTAAAGTTTGATTTGATTGTGGGAAAATGAGGCTTAGACTAACTCGAGTCGAGTATTGATTTCCTGGTGGAAGTTTTGCTATCCATATCATAGCACAGGTTACAGTATCAATAACGATTTCTAGATGGAATTAACTCAAATGAAGCCGTGCCATTTTCCTTCAGTAAATTGCATATCACCAATGACTTGATGTTGATACTACATAAAAGGCACATATGATAAAAGAAATTATGAAAAGTACGAAACATATTATATTTTGTTCATGTTATAATGCAGTGGACTTGCTCGAACAAACGATGGGAAAATGACAA
>JAQFZW010000167.1:0-95203 GCA_034687055.1 Heteromurus nitidus | reverse complement strand
CTCCCACAACCTTGGTGTGGCTCCTACAACTTTGGCATTATCTCTGACACTTTGTTTAAATTGTGCTATCGAAGTCTAATACGGAGAAAATCATCGTACAGTGGCTTTTTATTATTATTGTGGCCTAGTATCCCTCGCTTGACTTGAGGAAATGGCATCAAATTCGCGAGTACAAAAATAAGTGCGGAGCTCCGTGAACATTAAATCGCTCCGGATTCTACACCTGAAAACGTTCTCGTTGTCAACTAGTCAACTGTGTGGATTGCAGGCAAGATTAAGACTTTTCTACTACCGATACTACTACTGCTACTATTCGGATTCGAATGGGATACTATAAGTAGCAAGATTGTCGGAACTGTACTACGTTGTAACTAAAAAATACACGTGACTCTTGACGCTTGTCTGATCCTAAAAATCTTCGTCGATTTGATGCATCAATCATTAATAGACAGGTCTTAATCGTAATTAAACACACGTTGCACAAGATTTGGACAGAAAGATTAAAGACAAAAAGAAGGTTCGAGGTCGCATTCATACTGGAGCAAATATGGTATTCGCAGAGTAGATTTTGGTGGAGCTTGGATCTCATTATAAATGCATTTCCACGCGGAAGACCATAAAACCTAAACCAGGGGATTCGGACAAGGGGTCGAGCATCAACTTCGTAAAAGTATGTCACGCAAGCGTTTCTCGTTTTGGAAGAGACGGCGTGGATATCAAATTATACATGTGTTACTCATCTCCATTTGCAAGCATAATATATAAAGACGAGGAAAATAGGATTATCCGACCGAGTGGAAAGGTGAAAACTTACAATGGTGTTATACGAGGAGAGTATATATTGCTGAAGGGAGAGAAATTGTTTCATCTGTGGTTTCCTGTCGGCTAAGATCAATATCTTGCCAGAGGAGGCAGGACGGAGGCAGACATCATCCAGCTGAATGGAAAAAAGTGGAGCTTCAAATACTCTCGTCCTGCTTTTGTACTAGTACTTAGGAGCTTTTCTCCTTGTTACACATTTTTACGCCCATGCATATATGCAAGCACTCTTTGCTTCCAGGAAGGAAATAAGAGAGAAAAAGCACGAAATGGAAGAGGAGCTTAAGAAAGGAATGTGATGTTCACCAGCTGGTGGCAAAGTTTACTAGGTGGGTTGAATTTTCACTACTTATTATTGTTTTTCGTTCTCCACGATTTTTAGGTTAGATATTGTTGGGAAAGGTATGGAGTACGTACTTTTATCATGCTTTCTCCACTTTCCCGAGTTCGAAAAGGAATATCCACCTCCTCAACCTCAGCAGATCGTATTTGCGAACATCAAGTTCTCACAGTTTTGCAAGGATTTTTTCAGGTTCACAAATAATCCTCCTATGTGTGAATCTTTAAGGTCTGAGCTGGCGTGAACATCCTTTCTATCCCACCATCAAAGAAAAAAGGGGAAAAGCAAAACAGACTAGGAACCACTTTTGAAAGATATTGGCGTATCGCATTAGGGTTTTGAAATGTGGCTAGTCTAAAATTGGAATGGATTTTCAGAGAGAAAACACTCGCTCCCATTTTCCTTTCTACTTGCTTTCACCAACTTTCTCTTTTCATCTTATCCTTTTTTCTTGTTGACTTGTCTTGCAAAGGCTCGGTACACTTACAATGAGCCTACATTTGGACTCAAAGGAACGTTTTTTCTTAGCATTAAACCCACGTCGAAATAGTAGTGCCTTTTCTTTTCACAGTTATTTTACACTTTATTTTACAACGATTTCCAACTCCAATGCTCCCTTGAGCGTTAAGCACAAGATGATAGGAATAATATGTGTCTATATACGCTCTTATACGTACGTATTCCTTATCCATAATTGGAATCACTATAAAAACTGCCTTTCTCTTCGACCACCACCACTAGCATGAACAACAGCCGCCATCATCATATTGTATAGCTTTTTCTATCCAGTGAAAACTAAAAAGCCGTCTTCTATTCATACGAAGAATAAAGCGAACATGTTCTACGGAAAAGCATTAAGCTTTAGGAGAGGGAGAGAGATTTGGAGAACAAAACAGATCACTTTTTTTGCTCTCATAACTCTCCCCAACTCTGATTACTTTGCTGAATGTACACTTCAATTTGGTATGTACGAGGAGTACTCGGAGGCAGAAAAAAATTGCAAGAACAAACGAGAGCAGCATTTCTACTCACTACTTTCCTCGCTCATGCTGCTGCTTTCAACGGTTTTTTGACGAACATTTTTTGTTTCAATCTAAACCCAGTCCACCACACACATTTCAGAGGCAGAGAAAGGAGACTTTCCCTTGGAGGAAGAAGAAAAAACTTTCAACGCTCAATGACGCTATCATCTTTTCGAAGTTCAATAAGTAAAGCTAGGGCTACACACGTACACCAGACTAGCCACCACTTACAACTTCCATACATGCCACAAATGTTATGCACGTTCCCCATTCTCGACTTTTTTCATCTGGAAAATATATATCACACATAAAACACGCAACAGCGCTAACTTATTAGCGTCAGTCTGCGTCGTGGCACGCCTATTCTTTCCCCCTCTGGCTGCTGTTTTTCTCTTTCTTCCCATTTCAAAGAAAGTATATATCTAGCAGCAGCCTCCTGAAACTGATTTCAATTTGTTGTCCACAAACTTTTAATTTTTTTCGAAATGCTTCTCCTGCTTTCCATGCATACCACACAACTCCGTTTTTATTTTAGAAGCCTTCATCTTTTATGCGTGGAACGACAGACTTGTTTAATCCTGGTTTTAAGTTGATGCTGCTCTCTACGTATTATTACGCCATTTTTCTCCACTAACATCGCAAACTTGAGGCAGACCAACTTATAAACACAGACAAGAATAATATATACTTAGGGTACTCCTTGGAGAAGAACAACTACACGAATCATATTAGGAATTTTTTTTTGTTTTTATATAATCGCTTTAGTGGAATAGCGTAACAACATTCGAGTCCAAAAAAGGGATGAGATGAGACAAAAAGAAAGTGAGCACTCCTCGGAGTGAGCACACTATATTTACTTCCTCCTTTTTTCATGCACAGCTAAACATATAGCATTTTGTTTTACGAGCTTTGGTAAACATAAAGAAAAAAATATACTTGATTCGCCGAGCACAGTGAACCAGTCACATAGGATTTTTTCTCTCACACAGTGCGAGTTTAATAATAAAAAGGAGAGAAGAGAGAAAGTTGAGTCACGGGCTGAGGCGTTCTCTGCGTGTGCATAAGAATGACATTAGCTCAGCAGGTTTCAGCACCATGTTCCAACTCCCCGGAGCAACCAACTGAGGTTCTATTTGCTAAATGGCATACGTTTCCCAGGCTTATATAAGTTTAGCACGTTGAATGCTTAGGATTACAGTGTAATAACAATAGACAAAAAACGAAGATTTTTTTCTACGCCCAATATTTGCACCAGTGGTCTTACTCTTCTTCCGCCTTGGCGGTATTTTAGCATATATTATGGTTTCCACTTGGGGTTTCTGTCGGAATTGAATATATATGTAAGATAGTTTAATTGTGATTGGATGCGGTTGTACTATGTACTTAGCTTGATTAAATATGTTTAGTGGTACATATGTAAAGCAAAACTGATACTGCTGGAAAAAAATTCTCATAATTTAGTGCTGGAAACTTTAGTCATTCCATAATAATTCAAGAAAAATATACTATTATCGATCTTAAGTGACGCATTTGGAAAAAGGAATAAATTGAAAATTGAATGGAAGAACAAACATATATCGATATTTTACTCAAAATCGCTTAGGATGAGCCCAGATTCATGAGAACCATAAAATGTAATAATCACTTGTACACTTCCTATACCAAACGGAACACTCGCGTCAAATTACTAGTAATAAATGTATATCTGTATCTGCTTCCATCCTTGTGTATATATAGCTTCCTCGAGGAGTCATAAAAATTTCCGTTGGAATAATGGCATATTGTACACTACTACAATGGAACATTACATTCGTACAGAACGCTCTCGGAAATAAGCTTAAATGCATTATTGATACAAGAAAGCGCGTTTCTTCCACACTGATTGCGAGAGTCTAGAGCTTTATGCGAACCGAGTCTGGCATATGTGTTGATGTTGATATGATATTGCCATTCCACACATTCTGCTGGGAGTAAAAGTTGCTCACTTTTCCCAGAGAAATGAGACATACTTTTTTTTGTTCTCCGGAAATTCTTTATTGATCCTAGCGCGTCTAGGATTCCCGGTAAATAAGAGGAGAGTGTTTTCTGTCCGTTTACCATTGTTTTTATTCCAGACAAATATTAGGTTAACGTTCGCGGAGAGTATGAGAGCAGACGCGAGAGGAAGGGAAAAAAGATGCATCAAGTATGAGTAGGCAACACTTACGAAAGCAGTCATTTCAATGATAAATATTTTGTTTTGTTCAAATATAGTGGGCGTATATATATTTGTATACAGATAATATGTTACAAAACGCACACTAAACTTTCCTGTGGAGAGAATTTGTAAATAATGATAATGTTAGAGTATGCACGAAGGCGAGCAGTGTATAAAGACAAGACCTAGAAACTATAGAAGTAGCGTATCTCCACTGAGCAAAAAGTTCGCAACAAAGCTATAATTTTCCAGTGGTAGGAGTAGGCGCTTGCATATAATATCCATAAATCCAAAAAAGCTTGTATTTAGCGTTAACAATGCAAAGGAACGTGATGAAAAAGGATACATTTTGCGTTATGCATGGACCAAGTCTTCCTTTCTACTTTCTTTTTTTGCGAAAACGGCAAGGGAAAGGGAAGACTATACAGCTTTTCCTTCTTCTGTTTCATTTTAGTCTCAGGATTTTTTGCTCAATATTTTGCACAACTTGCCATCATCATCGTCATCAACTGGAACTCTCAGAGAATGGGAATTGCGCAAGGAGGCTGAAGGAAGGAGCAGCGAGCAAAGTGAAAGAGGTAGTTTTTCTCTTTTCTCGCACTCTGAGAGATTCGCTCGTTGAGAGTTGTGTTTCACCCAAAGAATATACTCTTACCCATATTGTACTGCTCTGGTGTATGTGTACCCTCCTAACACTTTCTCCGTTTCTACTGGTTCACGGGTTTTGGAGAAGAAGGAAGGCGAGGATTCTCCTACTTTCTCCAGTCCTGTGTACCTCCATGGGAATAATACTTGGTTTACTCAGATAGCTGGAGAAAGTTGAAGGCATGTGATGTGACTAGTGACTATGTAGTCCATGTCTTGTGGATGCTGCATGGGTGCGAAGAAGTATTGAGCAAAAAAAACTTTTACCTCGTGCCCTACATGCATTCATATTTTATACGTGAAGAGAGAAACGTGCATATATACACCACACACGAACCCATCTTCCCTTTTCATGGATCGGCGTGTTTTTTGTGAATTCCCCAGAACAAGTTTTTCTGCACTGTGCCATTTGCTATTTTCCACCAGCTACCACCCGAGTCCTCCGCTGGATTCTTAAGGAATGCAAATTTCATTTTATGCTGCCTCCGCTCCGCTTTCAGCTTCTCTCTTCACTCGTATCTTCCTGTTTCTTCCCAAGGGTTCAGTGTGTATGTGTGTGGAACTTGCTTAAAGTTGGATGTAGAATTTATTACCTAATTACGGAAGGATTTATTATCCAATTAATTACACAGAGCACATCATATCAACGAGAGTAAAGTGCGAGTTAGCACAACGTCAACTGCCACACACAGTTTTTTTTTGTTCATTTGTGTGATTGTTATGCTTCTCAGTAAAATGATGATGATGGATTCTCTTGTGTATAGTATTATTCATTTCCTCATTCAGGAAATGAGATAAGGACGGTTATTGGCGTTTCCTCCGGTCGATATACTCCATGCACACATTCCTCTGCTCTCTCCAGAGTGAAACGAACCGTGTATACACTTTGTGTGCGACGAATACAAAATGATCCACTGTGTCACTTCTCACATTTGTTTGCAGCTCACAGCTCCTCAGCAAGCGCAAGTGTTGGTTGTTGGTATAGCCTCTCGTATTTTATTTTAGTTTCATATTACTTCCAAGAAAGCTGAGAAAATGTACATAAATTAGCACATAGTGCTACACACTGTCAATTACGTTGATGGGAATGTCCCTATTTTTCAAAAAAGAACATCTCTTGTTACAATCTTACTTTGTCTGTGAGTTGGCAGGCATCCTGCATAAAATGATCATTTATTTGCTTCAGTGATTTTCATTTCGAGTAGTGGAGGTAGTCGACAGATCAATATCTTCTCTAACTTGTTACAGTCATTCTTCGAGCTCATTCCAAAACGCATCTAGAATTTAACTGATCAGTAGAATTGAGTCGGTCTACGTATATTTACGTACAGTTTGTATTTTAAAGAAGACAACATAGAGGAATGCTACACATTTTTGGAGAAAAGGCAGGCAGAATGTTGTGTAATAGTTAACCCTTTTCCCCAGCAGCGTATATAAGCTATGATATATGAATTTGGCTTCCAGTACGCAACATTGATAAACTGTAAGGAAGAAAAAGTGGCGAGCTTCGGGGTGAATCATTGTGCCAGGGAATTTGTGAAGACATTTGGAATCAATTAAATTTACTTGGGTTTCGCCACACCACACGGTAGAGAGAGCTCATGAAATGTGATAGCGTAAGAGAATCCTATGGAAGTCTGACAGAAATTCATTTGACGTTTTCCGTTATATATCGTGGTTCATTTAGGCAGCCCTAGTCAACTAAAGCCAAAACTCTTCCATTTGCAACATGCTGTGTGTGCTCGTCCCCATTTTGATATGCTTTTACAATCCGCAGCAGAGGCATATCATATAATATACCACCACTACCTGTGGTATAATGCTAGACTCTCTGTCTATAGGCATTCAATTTCTCGGATTTTACTCGCCCGAATTACCAAGTCTCCTTTTATCTCTGAAATCTTGTTTGCCTCGGCCAATTTCACAAACCCACCCAAAAATTTGCGAACTTGGCATTTTGTGTTGGGCGTGACGCAATATCCCACCGCTTGTAGTAGTGTGCAACGCACACTATATTCCATGTTCTCACTGTCATCGTAAGCTACGTTGGGAAAAAGGAGGCTACCTCTCTCTCTATGGTCGAAGGGATTTCGGGAGATGCCAGTTGCCCGTCACTCATGAAGTAGAATCATTTGTGAAAGTCATTCTCAGCATTCCATCGAAATCTGCGAAGCATTGTTCCACTAATGCATGTTGCTTTTTCTCGAGAACAACGCTTCCAGTGAATCCGACTGGGATTCCATCAGAATCTCTGCTGTCAACTGGTTAAAGCATTGTATGCCTTGTTAGATCGCGCTGCGATAATAAAATCTTGTTAAGTGATTTTAACAAATTGAGCTTCCCATGCAATACTACATTGTTCCCTATCTGGAGCGGCTGATAAATAGATTTATTAAGTATTCCATGAGCAAATTACACTTGCCTGAGAAATGTCTATGCGATAATTCTTGTGATATGGGTTAATCAGGCGAAAGAAATCCCAATACAGCCGTTTTCATGTTTCACTGCTTTTTTCGAAGCTTATCCTTTATATACGAAGATCAACAAGATTGGATTTCATTTCTGTCGATACCATATTTTATCCCCACCTGAACCATTGGATTTTCTGGATATCCTTTTGGCTTACGCTCTGGTATTTTCTGAAAGGGAAATATTTCGATTTCAACTTCAGATTTTATCCATCAGATTTAGAGTAAAATATACGCAATAAAGAATAATTTACTTTTCATTTTAGATATTAAATGCGTCTCTATTTCATACTTGTTAAAAATCAATTGTGCAGTACGTAGATCGGGTTACTGCATGAATCCGTAAATTGAATATTGAGATAAAGTTACATGATAATCTACACCTAATACTAGACATCCCGTCTAGTATATAGCCTGAGCCTGTGCCTCACGTTTCTATTGGGTCATGCGTGCACATGCACGATTTGTTTACTGCGGATCTGGACAAGTTCGCAAAAACTCTATCGTATATCGATGAGGGCTTCTTTATGATTACTATTATGTTGTACATAACGATTGGCACATTCACTTTCACTTCCTTTTTCCTATCTAAAGAACTCACGCAAAAATATGGTTGCACGAGTAGCAAAAGTATGTAGCAGACACATATTTACAAGCTACCTAGCACCATCGATTCTAGAAAGTAGTATGTTATGGTATATGACATGAATGGCATATGACAGAGTAGTTTTCCACTCTTCCGAGTGGAATGTACACGAAATAGCAGAAATAACTTTGACAGTATCCATTTCCCATTGCAGAAAAAACTTCAGGTGCGGAATGTAGGTTCTGTACGTGCGTATTGGTATATAGTAGCACTCGGGCTATCTACGTTTTTGTTGACGGCGTTGCTGTACTTTTCCCTTCTCTCTACTCCAAAACTGTATCATATATAAATACTCTTTTATTGATGTTACACATGGAAAATATTCCTCTGGAAGGAGAATGGCAGTGTGTGTATACTGGTTGCTGGTGAGTAGGAGAAAAGTGAGTCACTTGTAAAAGCCATATATTTCGGGACATTAGACAGAGAATAAATTTCCTTTTACTTGTTCGATTTTTTCGATATCCGTTTTTCCTCTTCGTTTCCGCTTCTTTTATTTCTGCAACGGCTCCCATGTCGCCTCTCTCAAAAAGTCCTGAATTTAAATCCTTTCTATTCTCAGAGAGCTTCTAAAAGGAAAGGGGAATGAATGTAAAAATACTGCTGGTAATATTTTCCATCTTTCTCCCCATCCAGAGATAAAATTGTTCGGAGATGTTTGAAACATCTTTCCTGGGCTATAGCATCTAGAAGAAGAGGAAACGCAAGGATATTTCTGATACGGATCGGATCCATTATTGTGAAAGTGACCTGAATCGCATATCGCATCGCATGTCAAGTGTGCTACTGGCTGAAAAAAAACTTTTAAAACCTGAATTATTACTTTCGTACTTATCTCTTGAACTTTCACCGAGCAACTTCATAAGAAGCTTACTTTCTCCTGTGCCCATAAACCGGCATTTTAGATGGCTGTCGAATTGATTTTTATGGAACACTTTAATGTTCGCGGAGCGTACACACGAATGGATACTTTGTATTCCATCCTCTCTCAAATGTATTATTCTATCGCATTCAAAGGGTGAGCAAATCGAATGACTGTAAAGTAGCTCCTCATTTGTGAAACCGGTTCAAAACGGACGGATAATGGTACCGTACCACACTGATTATCGATGTTGAAGAAACTGATGCACGCAGTTGAGCTACGTCGTTCGGGATGAAACAGGCCTTTGGCTTCAGTCTACCTTTCATATTCTTGTTCAAAAATAATCAAAAAGAAAGCTTGATCAAAGTTGACATCAATTATAATCTCATGTATCTTCTTGAGATGCCGTCAAGTCGTGTTGCTTGAAGTTAAGAAATGGAATATTGTCAAACTAAACTAATCATCAGCGTCAATAATCATACTGGCTATATATAGCTTCACAATGTCGACTGGTTTCAAAAACCATAATACTGTGAAATAACCGTTAAACATGTTTGTATATATTCCTTTAAAAAGCGGAGTTTTTGCTTCATCGATTACAGTTTATTTCAGTACCGAATGTACTTATATTTATAAACTTTATCGATGAAGACACATCGTTATCGTTATAAGTACAAGTACGTCAAGCAGTCGTATGAGTGTGAGAGAGTGCCATGTGTTAAATCACATTATTATCGGCTCCACCGAAATATTACTGTCACACTGTGTAACTGACAACCAGTGCTGCTCTCCTGTCAACTTCATGCCTTGAACATTTCTGCATATTTCGCAGGAGTAATCTTATAATATCAAAAAATCTAGTGTGTGTTATAATATACATTTCAGTCATCCTTTTCCGAATGCCGAAACGTTGTTTACATCAACTGGTAAAGGCATAAAAGGGAATGTTTGACAATGTTGACATTCTGTTTGCGAAATGCTTATTATGTTACAAACAGTCACATTTCCCTTTCAACCGAGCGAGCTAAAATGAAGTGGAGTTGGCTACACTCGCTTTTGCATCAGGAAGCAAAGTCGACGAGGAGAAAGTTGGCATAACAAATGAAGTTGTGCCAAGCAAAGCGAGAAAATGAAAGTGTTCAGAGGAAAAAAAGGATGTGGAATTTGGATGAGGGATCTCTGTAGTAGTGTCCCGTCTCTCCATTCGTCTCTGATCTATGCGTTAATCAATCATAATCATTTTGAGTTCCACACGAGTGAACTTCAAAACTGTGGATGACTTTGCTTACAAAAAGCCTACAGGTCCACTTTCCCATACGACAAAGACAGATGAATACACGAGAAAAGTTAATTACAGTCGAAGAGAAAAGCATTTCCCCTACGCTAATTTCCTTTGACAAGAGTTTGCAGATGAGAGTGATAATGATAAATAAGCGGAATGCATAACAACTCTTTATATAATGGAGCTACTAGAATGCTCGTTTCCGAGAATATAACGACATACATTTTATAGAGTAAGCACCGGATATTAACAAACTAATGGGTATAAAATTTGTGTTGCCGTTTGAATTCACTACATTTCATATGTCTGCATAATACACCAACTACCAAAACTCGCCATACGAGAGATACGGATCGGATAGTGCAAACCCCTGATTTTCCACGAATGACTATATAACTAAACTGTATTCAATGTTCAAAATTATAACAATGGTAAATTAAACTCGCAGTGGAGCAACACCCCGCTCGTGTTCCATGGGTGATCTGACATCGTCCGCAGCTTCCCTCAACGGTCCCAATGGCAATGGTCAAGGCCACCATCACTCGAATCACCACGGTGGAAAATCTCCAGAAGGACTGGCCATCTCTTCCAATACAGCTCCCGTGAATGGGTTGCAGTCGTCTACTGTTCCGCTCGTAACTAGCCTTCCTCTCCCCCCTGCCACCTCGGTTACGTATGAATTTTCACTGGCTCCTGTTTCCGGTACTCTTGCACCGGGATGGCATTTGACAGCTGTACAAAGGGGACTCGCAACGGCGGTTCCCCTCGCGGCTGCAGTTGCACGCAGAAGACTTCCTCGTCCTCGAACTGCACGTCCTAGATTTGGATTCACCGACAAGAATGAGGCACGACGAGCAAAGTGGACCATTGTTATCACAGCATTAGCGTTGTTAGCCATGAGCATGTTACTCGTCGGCGTTACTCTGCGACTCGCTCCTTTGATCGATGATTTGGGTAAGAAGATTAACCTGCGTTGTTCTCAAAACCTTTGATGTGGTATTATGCAACGAAAAAGCGCTTTCGCCAGTTCACTGTTCTATGCTTTGATCGTGCTTTTGTGTGTGTTCGAGAATATTGCCTACGTCATTGAGTGGATACGTTCCACTTTTTGCTCTCCTTTCCCTATCCCTTTGTTTTGGTTTCTGCAGGCAAGCCCAAGCAGAAAATGTAATTACATTTTTCTCTTATCTCTGCGAAACTGATTCCTCAAACAGTACAAAGTTTGGCTGATCAAAATTAAGCGAATTCTTCCTTTGGCCAATTTTGATCAATTTTCCATTTACCATATTTGTACTTCGGTGGCAGTGTTATTCTTCGAGTAACGACTATAATCATTTCAATTTTGTGTTCCCCAATTCCCAATAACAAGAAATTTCTCTCCCGTTTGACAGTGCTTGTTTCATAAATATAAAAACCGCAAATTTTACAGCCTAAAATACATTATTTCGTTAACCAAAACGATATTGTACTTATGTATATCTTATAATCTAATCGGATGCATTACGTGTTTCATACATTAGTTTAAGTTAGCAATTGACCATAACGGCCATTTGTACAGAAAATAGGATCAATTTAGAGAATATTAAAATGACAGGAGCAAGTCGTTCAAGCGTTACGGCATCGTATGAAATGCTTAATGTCAAATCGGATTCCATTAGTTCCGCTTGCTTATCGCCTCAGAGCACGGCAACAACTTTGTCAAGAAGAAGGAATGCCTCGTTCTATTTACGGACATGGACTATAATCTGTTCTTGTAAACCTTTAGAACTCTCAAATTACGTATATTTATATAAAAAATATATTGCCCCAAATAAAGTTGGACATGGCCCGGTTGGTTATGAGTCCACATCCATATTAAGTGGAGTGTGCTATGAAGATATTTTATCTAGTTCGAATATGTGTGGAGGATGAGTCGAGAGCGACTGCATAACAGCGCACTCGTCTTACATTTTAACTTATTTCCATCTCGATTTTCGGCCTTTTCTATCTTTTTTGAGAACAAAAAGAGTGATATCGTCATGCTTTTGGTTTCATTGCACGTTTCACCGCACATCAGGGCATTCGTTTGCGTCAATCTACACGGCACCGAAGGAGAGAAAGGACTGAAAAAACTTTTTTTTTCTTGTCTGAAAAACTACTTTCCCTTCATGAAGGAAGCTGGCTAATAGTATGTAGGTGTAGTCGACAGCAAAAATGTGACCGCACAAGCAACATTCAGATCAGCGAAGAAAAAAGGGGCGTAGTTGTCTCCTTTGTAAATGCATCGTTGTTCCACTTCCACACTGTCTTTTCACTGCGTAATGTGCGAGGCGGATGAATTGAAGGCCATAAAAGTTTGCAGTTTGTGCAAAAAAACTCGGAATACAATGGTAACGAGCAGGTATCATTTTGTTAGTGGGATGGTCTTTGTAGAACACTCGTTGCTCACCTAAATAGCTCTCCCACAGGTCGATATCACAATCCCCCATATACCTTCTCCTTTACACATATATTGCATTTAGAAGAGAGCACGCTACAAACGACATTCATGACTATATACACTTAATACATACCTAATAGCAAAGTCACAATTCTTAACTGTCGCTCGTTTCGGGTGGGTTCATTTGCAGTTTTGTCAAGTCTCATCGAAAAATACAATTCGTGGAAAAGGAAAGTTCTTGGAAGGCGATTTGATTATTTGACGTTGGAATCTCAAAACAGTGTATATAGATATATATACTTTCCCTGCTTTCACCAGACAAAATTGCACGCCCGTATAGTAATATATGCGCATACTATTCACAGGGCTTTCCTTGACATTTCTTCGCAATTTCACTTCTCATGCCTGATTGTATTGAAACGAGAAAAGTACTGGCTTTAAATTTTTGGCGACAACGAACTTTAACCGAATGGATTATAAACTAATTTCATTTGGCTATGCTGCGTCTCAGAAAACAATTGTGACTTTTAAAATGCAAAAAAATCATATCCGCTGACATGAATGCCATAGTACATTTATATAAGAAACATGCCCTTACACTCCATAAGTACTTCCACGCCCCGTGAGCCCATTAAGAAATTCTTTGAAATGTGATAAAACAAAGTAGCGTCTAACAAGATCCAAGAATTGAGCCTTCATAACCTTAATTGGATGTACGTACATATTCGGAGTCCTGCCAGGAGTGAGACCTGGAAGTTGCTGGATTATCCGTTGTGAGAGGACATGAAAAGCCTGTCCTACCCTGGGTTATCCAAAATTCAACCAATAGGAGAAGGACAGTATCCTAGTCCTCTTCGGATGTAATTCCCTGTGTATACACGTATACCAACACACTTTCACTTTTCACATTCCTCTACTTTTTAATCCTCATTCTTAAGTTTCCTTTAATTTAATTAAAATATACGTACTAGGACAAAATCGGGGTCGGGGACCTGGCACTTGTGGATGTTTCCCTCCAACATTACGTACATGAGCTTATCATAAGTCCAAGTGATGCCTACCTAGGCTTTTATGTTAATGGTATAAATTGCATGCAACATGCGAAAACGAGTGAAAGTTTCATCAGGTTTTCCTTGAGAATTCATTTCAACCTAAAAGGAATTTGCATATCAATCGCACTGGATTCCATTGACTTTGGGTATACGGGCATTGATCGGTTGTGGATCGATTCATTTTCCTCGTGGAAAGAAAAAGTTAACAATTTGCTCTAGCTCTTTCGCACAAGCTAACAATCTATCAGTCAAACAAGTTGATAAATTGGAATTCCGTCTCAAACTGACGGCTAATTTTGAAGATTGTCGTCTTGTAAAATTTAGAAACAAGGGAAATTATTAATCACAAGAATACGCAGGTATAGTGGAACGGAAAACAAAGGGAAAACGCTTTTATAAAAGTGATGCTTACATTGTGTTCATCACATTGCGAGCAAAAAAACTAGCGGTATGTATCCACCTTCGGCACCACCATGTCGGGAAGGGTTATTTGACGAACGCATTCAAGGTGTTGCTCTTGTGTGATCGATCGCTACCGTAAATCAACCTGACAGTTAACCAATTTCACCATCAATGATGTAAACATTACATTTTAGTATAATTCTAGACTATCTTTTACTATAAAAATAATCCTTTGTAATAATTTAACGCGAGCAGCCGTTGTCACAAAGACTACACAAAAGGGCAAAAACTATTTTTGTATTTTTGCATCCGAAAAGTAAGTAAGTAAGTAACTGTACGTAGTTCGCGCGGCTCTACGGAGAGAACATAAATAAGATAGTTCTTCTTGGTCCTGTCTGTACAGTTTTGTAAATGCTTTCTCGGCTACTTTTGTAAAATCTTGTTTTGGTAGTATTCAGAGAGCTCTATATGCTCTACACAACTTCAGTGAGTTCTTTTGTGTGACAGGCTATTTTGCAAAACTTACATAATCTTCCATTGCATACATGTACTCTATGTGTAATGTATGTGGGAGACGTGGTGTACTATACGGACTGCGTGAAAATCGATTTGTATGCAGAGACACGATTTTCCCATTATTTCGAAGCTTTCGCAAAGAATTTCCCTCCACTCCTGGGAACAACTCTGTAAAATCTCTTCAAGTGCACACAACAAGCATGCTCTCACATCACAACATACATCTCATCTGCAGTCCCACCAACCATTATGCTAAAGGTCAACAAGTATGATTAATGAAGCATGTGCATAGAATACAAGTTTCCATTATCAGCAGAAGTACATAGCAGCAGTAGTCTTGCATTTCTCGCATTAGTAGAGCACTTGTAAATTTCGGAAATTGATAATGATTTTTCATGTCAACTATGTATGGCGAGCGGGAGGAGAAGAGGCGGCTAAGCACAATTGATCTCCATGCAGCGTGCAGCTCCATTGTAAGAAAATGTCAAGTGGATTAATTCTTTGTGCTCACTCTGGCGTAACCCTTTTTCGGTTGGTAGACGAGTTCTATTTTTTTTTACTGAACTAGATACATTTACACTTCTTTATCGAATATCTGGGGTAATAGGTTATTGCGAAAGGGTGTAGAGATCTAAACGGCATTCTTCATGCAAATACGGTCCCATTATATGACTGATTTTAATTCACGTTTAAGCATTGCAATTTTGTGAATAAATGCATACCATATCCGGCTTCATTATCATCGCATGCAAACTTTAATATGAACAAAAGAAATTATTACTAACATTCGTAATAATGGTGGTAGGCGCGGCGGAAAAGTTTCTTCTTCTGCCAATTTCCTATTGTCGCAAACGAAGTGTAAAGGGAAATGTTGATTTTATATATGTGAAACAAGAACTAACTTCGACTTTCCCCTTCCCTTTTGTTCTCCATAATAAAGTGATACATACTACATGATGCTGAATTGCTGAATATGCATTAAAAAGTCCGAGATGGGAAATAGATTCTTGGCAAGGAGTCCAACTGTATACATTTTGTGCTCGAGCCCATGTGACAACTGAAGATTACTTTTTCCAAATGCAATGTACATAACTAACACATGGTTGTAAGAAAGCAAGCTCACAACACATTTTTGTGTAGCGAAAGAAGCAGCTGCCTCTCTCAGCACAAATGTTCTCTGTAGTGTGTGTGTGTGTGCATTTAATAGTGTGTGTGTATGTGTGTGCAAACATTGCTTTTAGTATGGATTATGGATACGTGATATGCCTCCGGTATCATATGAATGAGATGAAGGGTTTAGAATTTGAAATGCAATGAGCCATCTTCCTAAGCCCTTGTAGGCATTTTATTCCTGCCAAAAGCAGGGGAAACTATACATCTAACTAGATACGGTGCGGTGGAAATGTGCACTCTTTTCTTCGCAATGTCACCTTCATCAGCTCATCAAATTTGCAATAGTTCCGACGGCAGTTTCAAGATACGAAAGATGCTCACCAAAAGTTTGCTAAACCAAGGCTATACAGCAGGAATGAATGAATGCCATGAATTCTAGGTGAACACACTGAAATGTTCTATATGCCTAGCTGCCTCGTATCAGAGGTAATTTCACCAAAAAAACGAAACATATACGTATGATGACGGTATACTAAAATAACCTTCAACCTAAAAGTTGCAAACTCCTTCCAAAAAATTTCCGTTTTGTTGAAAGGGAGGAAATGTGTTTGCGTAACTCGAGTCTGGATAAATAATGCTTCTTTATACCGCTCCTCACTTTGAAGAAAAGGAAGTGAAGGCACATATGCTAAGCCACTTCGATCTCACTTTTTACAAGTCTAAACTACCGAAGAAAGTAGAAGGACGAGCAAACTTTATTGTTCCTTCTCCCAAGATTAACAACTGCTAGACAGCAACCTCCGTAAGGGTAATGGTGGTGTTCTGCAAAAAATACATATATATACAATTTTGGCACATCGTATCTTGCAAAAGGTTGCTTTTTTAGCAGCGTGTGTCTTGTTTTAAGCAACACATTGCATTTGATGGGACTGACTGGGTGTTCCAGCAGTAAAAATTATGCGATACATTAGCATAGGAAATAAGTTACACGCATTGCCGTTTTTTTGCGTGTATGAAGAAAATGGATTGCTTTAAAAACATGGCATATAATATAAAGTCTCAAAGTTTTCATGAGTGAGTCACCTAGTTATATAATATACTGCCACACCAGACTTCATCGTGTGCTGGTGTTGTGATTTAGATGTTCCTTCACACTACGGACCTTCCTGTAGTATATTTGTGCATGGTTATAGTAGAACAGATGTGTGTAATATCGTATGAAAATTCCCGCATACTACAAACTTGCTATCTTTGTCCACGTGCCGAATGACATAATTAGAATTTAGACCTTTTTATCTCGCTTTCTGGAACATGTTCAAAATTTAAAGTGGTTCACAAATGTATGCATGCACACGTTTTTATGTGTTACGTCGTTTGGAACTCCTTTACTTCAACAGCTCTTTCAAAAGAAACTTTTTGCACATCCTCTTCAGAATATCTTAATGAAGAGAAAGACTTGTGAAATAAGAAAGATTCGTTTTTTTGTTCAAAGTCAGTTAAAAAGATCATAAATATTTTCCTAAAAGGAGCGCTATACGCAAAAGTCATGAATTTTTATAATAACACCTTTTAATGAAAGTGGAATCATAATAAATATATCCATATAAATATACAGTCCAGTCCACGTATTAGTGTACTTTCGGAAATTTAACTAAAACTTTTCAATGTGACTTTGTAAAAGACTTTTGGGTGGAGATTTTTCATCACGAACAAAGATAAAAAGTGACGAGGACTCATTATGCTCCCTTTGTCAACAAGGTGAGTTCGTGACAAAGTTTTTGAAGTGTGATCTATGGAAGCCGACTTATTATAAGTTTTGATATTCATAAAATAAAATAAAAAAGTTTTATGTGGGCAAAAGTTAAAGGAGAGTTGCGAGGTATTACTGACGATGAGTGACTGACAGCCCTTATTTCCACTAATTTTAGAACTTTGGGTAAGTACACAGTGTACTTCATTTGAAATTCTATATCATTAAATCCACTATATTTATACATTTATTCATGGAAATGTGCATATACCTTTTTATATTATCGGTACACATATCTCATTTGAATTACATTAGCTGTCAGTCTCAATGTTCCTTCCCAGAAGGGAATCTCACAGAGGAAAAGGCGCATGATGAAAAAACTTTGTTTAATAGGACCTGTATTTTATTTCCTTCCGAAAACGGAAGTGTCAGCTCCATTTATGCATCTGTCAGTTTGCTAGAAAGGGTGACACTCTGAAAGGTCATGTGTGTTACCAGACGTCGTGGCATTGCACACGATTACAATGACAATTCTTGACTTTTCACTACGTTCTATAGTGTACGTACGTGTCCAACAATTCTGAATACTAAAAAGTAGGACCATGAATGTAAATCTAGCCAACACATTCGTTTACGTTGAACATAAGAGCAGTGAAAAAACTGGGATTTTCTAGCTTACGACCGGTAGACAAGCAGACGTGATAAAATCGGTATAGATTTCCATTGGGGAAGTGATTATATTTTTAACCTTGGCTTAGCAATTTTTTTAAGTAAATAGTTTTCCCCAATGGCATGTCGGTGTATACAAATGCGATAGTGACTTCTTGTTACACATTTGTCTATGACATCACATCACCGACCTTCGTAAAAGTCTAATTGTATAGCACATGATATTGAAGTTTGTTTTGCATTCATAAAAATACAAAGCTTCAAGGATGCTCCAACGATAATTAAATTGGAGGTGAAAATTTAAAAGTCAAATACAGATCGACTTCATATATTAAAAGCTTACTGAAACGTAGCTGCGTCAATCCATGCCAAATCTTTTGTTACGTAATGGACGTATTGGGCAGTGTAGATAAAATTCAATCTATATCTGTCCAAAAACTATACCAAGGAACTTTCTTATATCACAGATATCCAATATATATATGCTTTATATTTTAATAATAATCTCGATTTATTTCAACTTCCTCTATCAGTGCTGATACCTGTACTTTTTCTCACTCCACACGATTCCAATTTTTTCGCGAAAAGGCATGCATGGATGAGCCAAGGAGAGAGTTGAAAAAGTATGCTTGAGCTCTCTAGATGAAAACGAAGGCAGTGTGTAAGACATTGACTGAGAGCTGAAGATGATGGAGTGAGCCCATAAAAATTATTGACCTCGTCTCTTGAATCCCATTTTTGGGGTCTTGGGAGAGATGCTGCAGATTTCCTCTTTCTTGCTATCAGATCGAGAGCACACGTTGCAAGTCGTGTGTGCTCAGCAGTGTCTGAAGAACATTTCTTGCGCTACGTTATGTTATGTCGACATGTATTCACACAAACGAAAGAATTTTTTTCTGGATGGGTTGAGTGGATGCTGGAAGGAAGGTTTGATTTCCTTCCTCCTCTTCCACATTTTTTGCCTCTTCCCCAGAAGGGAACATGAACATGCCACTCCCTGACACCATCACAAACCAAACACATAAACCAAGACGGAAGAATAGGAAGCAAAAACTGGGAAACATATTTTTCATAGTGCACGAACGCAGAACCTAAAAAAAAGTTTGGTGAAAAGAGGATTCCGTTGAATAATGCAAAATAAACCGTGAAAGCATCGGGAAAATACAAGTTTTATTACTCTAGAATATGCTATGGTGGAGTATAAGAGAGAATTCAGAACTGGTAAAATATATATTTTAGCAAGACATGCATAGCTGTTACGTGTAGCCCATATTGCTTTTACATTTAACTCTTTAGTTGTATGAGAAAGGTTAGATTCATCAGTTTGGAATTGAGTTCTTGTTTGCAAGATTCAGCATTGAATCGATTTGAACGACCTTTCCAGAGAAGGTCAATGAAAATCAGAATGGAATACACCAAGAAACCCACAAAATTCCATCAAGATGTTCCTTCATATTTGAATGCTTGCATATCAATAGAACAGTAGGATAACATTGCTCTGGTAAAATCTTTGATATCCTAAGGGAACGTGCTAATAAAAGCAGGAACGTGATGTTAAAACAACAATAGCTGCACATCTTTGATGATCCAAATCCAACGAGAGAGCCTATAATTATACATGATACCTTTTGCGGTTCAAGCTAGAAGTAGTACAAATTAAGATTTCAAGAAACTCGGGTGAGTGATGTAAACTAGAGCAAGTGTATCAGTGTAAAGGAAAATTACTTCATATGTTTCTGCTTAAATTTGCACGTCTCTTCTAATAACACCGCATCCGCAACCATACAAGTATGCCCAGCTTTTCAAGGATTTTTATAACTAAAATGGACTGGACGTCACTTCTAGTTTATCGGCTGTGGTTACTCGATCGCTTGTTGCCGGTATCATACGTTTATATTTTTGGGCAATATGTGTCGGCAGATGAGCGGAACACGCCATAATTCATGACTTACTTCTTAGAAATCTTGTACATGTAGATACATGACTTTACTATCGACATATACTCGTAGGTGTGCACGTACTATATTTCCCCGAGCGTTTCAACACGTCAAACACAAAACCATCAATATAAATTTCCTTCCTGCTTAACAGAGCTAGCCATGACAGATCACAATTATTCATTCATTCTATATACCATATTATATACATTTATCTAGAGTAGGTATTAGATACGGATTTCTACGAGAATGAGCAACGCATGTATGCTGCCACTTTGACGTCACCAGTTTATGAATACTTATCGAATTGGTCAGGATGAAACACTACAATAACTATAGACAAAGCATAATCACAAGGGAGACTATAGTTATATCCATCACATAACAGAATTATCAGCGATGTAACCATTATATATAGCACTTTTTGGTTTCTACCCTTACAAAAAGGAAGGAGGTGCCATATCAGAATGATTTAGCGTGCTTTTCCTCTGTGCAAACTGTAAACATGAATGTAACGTGCCGCTGACATGCACACAGCATCACATGTGTGAGGTGATAATGTTCGCGTGTTCCTCCTATAACCTATGTATTGCACAGACAAATAAGCTGAGAGCACACAGCTTGCAAATGGTTAATCAAGTAATATGCAACTAAAGTTAAGATCATTCAATTTTCGCAGTTTCTTCTGGTCGGATTAAGTCTATTGACAGAAGACAAGCAGATTGAGAGAACTGAGAGAGCGAAAGAGTAAAAGTGGCTGGGGAACAAGCGAGATAGAGGAAGAGGAATGTGAGAAAAGGACGAGTGCCTGCTCGGATGAAAAAGCCATAAAAAGAAAAGGAAAATATACAACTGTCCGTCTGTCCATACGCGAATTAGTTATACCCCGTGATTTTTCTAAGTGTGCACTCTATATGTTTTGTTACAAGGAGAAGATACCTGAGCAGAGTAATATATTATAGTAAAAACATCTTAACCTAAAAAGTAGACAGGAAACAGAAACGTGCTAATAGGCGGACGAAGAAAAACGACATCAACATCAAATAAGCAAAAGTGTATATATACACATCGCGGGGAATCATGGCTCCTGTGGGAATCTCTCTCGTAAACTTGCTGATCGAATCTTCCTCACTCGGTTGCCCTACCGAGGGTCGACAAGGAGGAAAAAGTGAAGAATTTGCACAGAATTCCTCATCATATTCTAGCAAGCCCACTACAAGCCATAGTGTTTCCGGAGGAAACTCTTCCACTTTTCCCACATACCCACCCAGACCTCCTTCTTCCACTGCCTCATCTTCTTCTGATGACGGCAACTTTAGCAACAACAATTACTTCAGTGGAACAAGTCAGCGGGATAAGAACTCGGAAAATAATTTCGGAGTGGCTCCACCACCTCCATCCTCACAGAAGCAATACTCGCTCTTTTGGGAAAAGTTTAAAAAATCCTGCGATCCACAAAAGTCGGCGGCCACTTTCCCCACATTCGAAGTCGGCCCGGAAAACAATGAAGTGAGTAAGGAGCCGTCTCCCGTCAGAAGCGAAACTAAAGGAGACTCCATCTTTGACAAAACATCTTCCATATATAAAAAGTTTTATGAAAGGGCCGAGCAGATTAACAACAAGTTCCTACCACCACTCGCCGCTCTCCTCGCGTACCCCTCCGACTTGCACTACTACGGCCGGGTAGCCATAATGACTGTTGTCACGGGGCTCGTAATTGAGAAAACTTTGGAGAGGTTGCCCAGTATTGAGCAACTTGGGCAAAGGTATGGAGACCTCCTCCACTGTAATGTGCTCGACGGCTCTGATCCTAATCTCCCAGGTCGAGCTGGACTAGATAAAGATTTTTTCTGAGAGAGAAGACGTTAAAAAATGCGGCATGTCTATATAGTGTAGAGAGAATATAGACGTGCACGACAAGAACCAAAAAAGCAATATAGTATTTTTCTCTCTGAAAGCCAGGAAAAAATAGTTTGGCAATATGTGAAGTAAAAGTTTGTGCCGCTAGTAGCAAAGCTATGAAGCTTTTAGTAAAAAAATTCCAACATTTTTGAAGTAGGGGGTTGGAAAGTACATGTATAGTGTGCTCTGTCCTAAATAGCAATGTCGGTTTGCTCTGTGAATCTGTGAAAAAGTGGAAGACTGACTATGTGATGTGGTTTGGTAGCGTTGTAGATTTTTAGTGAATACTTCTGAAGAAAAGTTATTTTCTGTTCTTTAAAAACCTTAAGCATAATTTTCACCATGCGATTCTATTTACTTGTAATTCTGTACTACTAACCATGATAAGCTGTCAATCGTACAAGATGATGGCATTGAATACGAATCGATTAACCATATACGTTCAAGATAAAACGTCAAATGTTTGATGATCTGTCGCATTTTGTGGGAAGAGAAAGTACAGAAATATACTTCTTAGCTAACGGAACTATCCAAGTTCAGTTGGATTGAAGTAGTTGTCTCTGCTGCTTTATGTGTACCTGAGATCCGCACGAACGGTGCCTATTTTGTATTTGTGCTGAGTTGCACGGATAGAATAGAAGCTCGGAGCAAACATCATAAAGTTTCTGGGAATGAGAGGGGATTGGAATGAAAAAAAAACTTTCTCTGTGGCTCTGACATTGAAAGGGGTGTATACTACCAGGTTGGTGTTATGAATTGAATAAGGTACGGATGTCGAAACGAGTGAATGTGAATTGAAGCTGAAACCAGTTACACCGAGAGAAAGGGAGATACTGTACATTACATTACGTAACGCTGACATGCTTTCCTCTCCAAACATAAAGTTACTCGTCGTGATCAGGTTTCGTTGATTTGATGTGCACAACGAGTCACACAAAAGATTAAGAATTTCCCTTCTTCCTGACTAGACGAGATGGCACATGTTGTCAAGATTTGCCATATATGTCTTCTTCCAAACTAGCAAATATACACAATTTCGCTGTCCTCCTAGGCTCCTATCATCACAACCTCCATCATTCGACTTTCCAACTTATGGCTCCGTGTGTCTAGTCAGCCAAGTCCGTGCAATGAGAAATGTTATTTAGTTTACTATGAACACGAAACGTGGTGTCCTTACTTTCTTTACCTTCAAGCGAAAAAGTGAAATAACGATGCGGATGAGATGTGGTGTGCGAGGGGCACATAAATACGACGGTTGACTTGTTACACACTGTGAGCTGTGATACGCCTACGCAGAAGCTAGAAAAGTTTTATCCTTTTCCCTTTTATTATATTGCTGCCGTTTTGTCTGAGAATGTTATTGGAAGGTCTATTTTACTTCTACTTCGTCCTTTGTCACGCCAAGGTCTCATCTTGATGATGAAAGCTAATCCGTCTTCAGAATTATTATTGTGTTTCGGTGACGGTCTACTGTTGAGCATCGCAGACCAGATAAAAGTTCACTCGTACCAATAAAGCGATCAGATCAAATAACAACCTCCATCTTCCAGTCGCGTGTATACACCCTTTACGCATGGTATACGAAAAGTTTATAATTGTGTTGGTGAAAGCAACGGAAATCCTATCTATCGGAGTCGCTGTCAAAACAAATTCAAAAAGTCATTCATGGATACTTAGAAGGAAGCTTTGAACAATTTAACTGTATTAAGTTGGATTCGAAATAAACCTCTACTGTTCTGCTGGTGAGAGGCGACTTGCATGCTGCTGCCATTTGCAGGAACTCGTTTCCTAAAATGACTCCAGCCACGTGAGGATGCTCACAATGCAACCAATAACACAACAATGCGAATGCGAATACACCACGGACCACTTCCATAATCTATGGAATGGATTAATGAAAGCAGGATAAATTAACGATTTTCATTGTTGAAATTGGGGATATGAAATGAAATGACTTCATAGTTGCATTTCAGTGCAATGCCAATATTCAACTGGTAACAAAATTGTACCAACGATATGCAGCAATGTAACAGTTGTGAACTGCATTTATGTCCAAGCAAATTCAAGTTGTACGCGCTTCAAAACAACTCGAATTCTTTGGTGGCACTGACCCATGGTACATTGAAATGTTATCTGTAATTCAATCTGTTTCATCATAATTATGTGGTTAACATTGCTGCATGTTTTTGTTATTCAAGTTTCAAAATACCTCTACTGAAAGACTATAATAGGATAGTAAACCTGTATGCAAAATGCATTCCGTTCGCTAGCACGGAATGTTTTTTATTCTGGTTTCCTATTGCACCTCCGAAGTTGTGTAATGCGTTTACCATTTCTACGTGTTTTATTATGGCAGTGTCGGAAATGTCATTTTAAATTTCCTTGTCATAAATAACAGTAACCAATTTATGACGGCAAGTAGGCGTGTGTATAACACATGGTTTCTTAAAACCGTTTACGGAAGGGCTGTGTGTAAAATGTCTGAAGTTTAAGACGTACATATATACAGAGAAAATGTTAAATTCTTTCATAAACATAGTTTTCTGGAACATTTCGGAAGTTACTTGCTGTTTCCAGTTTCCGCACAATCTGGAAGGAGGTAATAACTCATACGGTGGCATCTATGACGAATGCCAAATTTATTTCGAAAAAACGGAAACTATAGTTGTAACGGAGTCTCGCTTATTTTGTCCGTTCATTCAATGGATAACTCTGCTTTTCCAAACAATTTCATTGTACACTTTAGACAAATTTTTGACTCTTACAATTAAACAAAAGTAAAAGTCATGCGAGTATGTTATCATCAAAAGTACTTTCACTTTGGGAAACAGTATCTTCTTGTAATTTATGATGTTGTAATCGTAAGGAGTACTACTGCTCTGCTGACCACAACTCAGGAAGGACATTGACCAGGTACCGAGAACTGATCTAGTACCAATGCGCCATATGCCACACTGCTTGCAACATGATAGCTAGCAGATCCTTTTGTTTTCTTCAACGAAGCATGTTTGCAAACGGAGTTGCAATCTTGTGTAATTCCGATTCACTATACTTGAAGTACTAGTTGAAACAGAGAAAGTTTTCATTTATATTCCATCCTTTGACAACCTAAAGCAATATATCTTGTTTGACGTGTCATTTTTTCCTGTTCCAAATCTTTAACCAGAAAGCATTCATCTGAGCAGCCAATGAAAGATTTATTGTTAGCATGTTGTAACAGGGGCGAGAAACTCACAAAAAACTTAAATGGACTGTTTTCTCTCTAACTCTCCTTTCACTTTACATCTGGCAGAATTTGCCCTCAATTCCCTCTCTGTTTGTTCAGTGAGTAATATTTACTGTGTGTGCGGGTCCGTCCTCTCTCAATACTCAAGCATACCTAATGTAATACGGAAGCAATTTTCCTCATGTCGAGTTTTCCACTACAACATTTCTGATTCCTACGAGGGTCTTTGTTGAAATTTCCGTTCCCGAGAATCAGCATTTGTGCAGCTCAGATTTTTTCCGTCACCCTTGGCTTTCACCACCGATAGAACGTATAACGGTGGAGCAGCTAGCACTTTGTGCGAACGGAAATAGGTTGTGAAATGAAATGGTTTTTGTTCATTTCTCTCTCTCTCTGAAGGCAAATGTTGAGCGTACAAAAATTGTGTGTAGACTGTTCTGTCATGCCATTTGTCATTTAATATTGTGAAAAAGTCGACATGGGTGATGCGGGCTGGAGCACGCCTTCCATCCCTTTCCACTTTCTCTTTTATCATTTTGTGCTTGCAGAAACGCTGACAGCCATCACTAGTTTGCATTGATGATTTTGTAACGAAGGAATGCATAACAAGTCGTTGTATGACATCGCAGTGTTCAATGCCCTTCCAGAGGGAGATATACTAGGATGATGGGCATAGGCAAGTAAATATTTGGATAGAAAAATGAGCCAGCTCCTAAAGTTTGACAAATATTTGAACATGTGTGATCACTTGCAAATAAATGAACATTCGAGATATATGCTCAGACTCTAAACAGTGTATTCCGCCGTGGTCTACTTCGTGTGAGCTTAACTGAAGTGATCAAATATGATTACAAGAATTCTCGATCGTTGCGATTGACTGAAATGAGCCTATATTAATTACAGACTCTGTTTATAACTGTGACATGGAATAGCTCATATGCTCGTATTAATTGCGCAATGGAACTATGAGGAACTGAACTGATAGAAAACATGCAGTCATTTATAATATATGAAATAAATTGAAGTATACATATATGACATGAGATAGCCAAAGATGTCCAAGTGAAAGAATTATAATAAATGTAAAACCACCTAACTGAATGGCTGACTAGTAGAACAAACGAACTTGCAAGCGAGAGACGTACGTTACGACTGTAACCATTTCTATTCGATTTGCTTTGCTGTATTTTGTACATCTTTTCTCCGGTCTGATATATCCGGCGGAACACACCATTTATCTCATTACATCCCTATATTCTTGGCGATAATAAGAGGACAGTACTTGAGTGGGTTGGTCATTATTGCGACAGCAGAGAGGGAGTCTGAGAACACTGACAATGATAGACGTGTTTCGCACAGCCAAAATGTATATAAATATACTGAAGATATACGTCATTACCCTCACGTTGCACATCACGTTATGAGATTGTGTTGCAGAGCTTGCTGACCATAGTAGTATATAGCTGTCTTCTACCTAATGAAATAAAAAATCGCACCAAATTTAGCTTTTCTCTCGTAAATGTCTTCGGTGGAGTAGGAATTCATCACGTTGTTGCTAGCTGCTTTCGCTCTTTTCTTTTCCGCCGACCACGAAACACTATAATGCTTGCCTCACCTGAACTAAATCCAAAGGGACACTTGCGTCAGCGGATTTGGATGGATACAGGATTCAGGAACCATTTTCGCTTCATTTGATCCGGGATTCTTGTGAGCATGCTCTTGATATAGAAACTAAGTCCTGCTAAATTTCCATTTCAAATCGTCTAGATTTGCTGATGCAATAACAATTTTGTCTCAATTTGGAGAAAAGAAAGCGCAAGCAAGTAAGCAAACTGATTACGACTACGACGATTGTCTGTGAAACTAATTTTGATAAATGGGATAAGGGTGAAATGCGATTTTTAAATCAAAGGAAAAAGTGACTTAATTATAGTCCTGTACTTTTCCGACATCAGCATGAGATTCGTCGTTGTGAGTGCGGAATTGAAATTTATGCTCACATATTGGATACGGAGCGATATATGAGATACATTATTTAAAGTGACGAAAGGGATGATAAAAGTCACTGCTAACCTCTTCTTTCGTAAATGTGTTTCCTTCTCTGCATTATTTATATTTGGACAGGGATACGCGGTCAAGTATTTTGTATATACACGAAGAACCTACTTATATACTGTCACACTTATCCGAAATTATATATGTTCCTTTAGATTAATCGGTAACATTCTCCAGGAAAAACATTTCATTATAATACGTGTACCGTGGTATTTCGCCACTCGGATGGCACACTCCACTGCGACATACAACATAACGAAAAATCGATCGAGTTATTCGAGTTAGCAACTTTTTCCATTTTCTTGAAATATGTAGCACGCAGCCCGAACCCTACTATGTCAGTTCAGTTATCGACATAAAGTAATTACTGACTGAGATGCGAACAACTTCATAGTTTAATTACCCCAGTATTACCAACTTTCTTATCTGAAAAGAAAGTTGCACAAATTTTGGAGAAAACTAACTAGAAAAGTAACTTATTGACAAAACCAATGCTGACGGCACCACCAAACACATACTAATTGTAAGTACTTTTACGAATGCGCGTTAATATAGTACGGAAATATCTTGTGTTAATTTCTCCCATCGGTTCACCTACGAACTTTTTATGGAAATTGGGATTACGTTCTTAGAAAAATATTTTGAAACGGGAATTCTGAATTATTTTTGAAATACTTTGATTAAGATATTGCCTTTGAACTAATTGATACTCAGCCACACAAACTAGTGTACTTCGAGGCAGACTACGTATTTAGAGTGCCACCAATGATTCGAATGTATTTATGTTCTTCGAAACCGAGAATATTTTGAATAATGCTACCAGTCCATACTGTTACAGCTGCAATAAATTGTATACAGTTAATCTAATTCGATTTCCGAAACTGGATGCGTGGAGACGTGCCACGGGCACCATACAGTATCATCGATAATTTAAGCACAGTATTCCAATCTTCAACATCAGCCAGGAACCCCCGAACTGATAAATTGTTTTAGATTATGCGTGAGCTGCCCTTCGTGCATGATCGTTAGCATACAAATGTCGTACTTTGGAAATGGATATAGCCATCCAAACAGATCCCGTTGATCCCCAAGAAATATTAAATCTCTTAATTCAACGTCACATGGAGCAAGAAAATCGGAAGAAGGTGAGGTATTCCAGTGGGACTGGAGCAGGATTAATGAAGCATTATCAACAGGACCCGGATGCTATTCATCGAATAGCTGACGGTGGTGGAGATACTGGTCGTTACGAAGCTGAGATGCTCTCGAGAAATCCTCATTTCGCTCTAACAAAACCACAAGGACCAGAAACACCAGCCGTCGTATCATTACCAACAACGCACCATCAGCAGCAGCAGAAAGACAGTTCAAAGAAAGAAAGCAAGTCGGAGCAGACTCTCTCAGATAGAATATGCCAGGTTGTTTGGAGTCGAAAAGAAAGTGCTCCAGCTTCACATGTGACCCCGTTTGGATCTAGAAAAGTTGCTTACAGCGCAGCAAGACGAGGAACAGCTCCAAATGTGGCTTTCATACAGTCTTCCATAGATTCAAAACCTGATGCTTTTGAGAGGAGCCAATCCGTTAAAGGTTTGATCTAATATCGCACAGCTCAGCTCTCACATTCAGACTAATTCCTATATATAGCTTTAATAAAGAACTTTAGTCGTTTTGTAATAATTGGGACATAACTACGGAGGGAGATAAATTAGGAAAATTCACAATATATAACAATCTTTTTCTATTCACTCCAAAAGTAACTCTCGTCTCCTGAATTGAATATATCTTGATAATTGGTATACACTTACATGTACGCTTTTAACAAAAGGAATTTTGTGCTGTCTTTCTTTTTTCAATCAATGTAGACATCAGATCCCTTCTGAATACCAAAATTTCTAATAAAACTAACGAAGCGTGATAAGACACTAAAAGGAAACTTTAGTTTTTCGAGTTCTTTATACAATTCTCCTTCGAATCATGTATGAAATTGTGACTCACAAAGTGTATTTTAAATGATTTAAAAGGTTCCAGCTCGTCAGGTTCATTTACAAGCCGACTGGGCTCCCGCGGAGACCCATTATCACGACGTGCATCAGGCAGTGCAGTAGCAACAGTGTCGGGCAATTCAGGAGGAGTTTCTAATACTCCTCCTACTACATCTCCGGCTAGAGCAGCGAAGAATCATAAATTCTCTCAAGAATGCAGCAGCGACAGAGTCATGCATAATGTTCCAACGAGCCTTGATCAGAGACAGAGGTTCAGTTCACTCAACTCGTCTACAACGGGCTCCGGGCAGAATCTCAGTTCCATGATAGCCCCAGACCCACTCGAGAGGAAACTATGCGGAATACTTGCAAGTAAAAGTCGTGACGGTGAAATGGACATGAGACGGCAAATCAGTATGACATTAAGTATCCCATCAAGGGAAGATTCAGTGAGGAGTTGTTCCAGTTCAAAAAGTTATGGCTCCTTTTCCACTGCTGCAATGCATACACCGGCATTCCTCCCAGGGAAAGTGGTCGGAGGACCGATGAAACCGTCAATGGGGAAACTTGCTCGCTATGGAAGTAATCCGGATGTTTTCTCCTCTTCGCGTCTAGCGAAATTGAAGCGAGAGGACCAAGAAGAAGCGTTTTATCAACCCAGCCGTACGAAAGTAGCAAGCTTTAAAAGTCTCGCTGGCACTGAAATTGGGAGAAGTAGCAGTAATAGCAATATTGGCCCACTATTTTCTCCCGGAGTTAGTGCTTCCAGCGGCAGCAATAACTTGGACATGAAGAAAAAGCAAATATTGTCTCAAAAACAGAAGAAAAATGAGAAAGTTGCTTGGGTTGTGCATCTTTGCTTTAGCTCCCTACTTATTCTCGCTGTTACATGCATTGTCGTCTTCCTCCGCATCTCAGCATCGATCACCTCACCGCCAGCCTCAGCAAAAATGAACTTCACGCTTTCAGGAAGGATTCCAGATGCTTTTAATGAGACGACAGAATTCAATGAGACTACCTTCCATGCTACCTGAACTGGGTATGATTATGAGCACAAAATCACGCATTCAATTTTATGGATTTATTCCAAAACAATTGTCCACGATTACTATCAGAGATGATTGTGTCCTTGTGCCTATTTTCGTAACTGGTTGTGACGTTTCGTTGTTCAGAATTAACCCACGTTCCACGTTTAATCATGTTTCAGAAGGCCTTGCGTAGGCGTAGGTCCTTCAATTCAATGGTCAAGCTGTTTGTGATGCCAGCTATACTGATGCTTGTAACAATTTAGGATATTTTTAACAACCTGGACGAAAGTCTTACGCAAAAAAACCAAGTTTCATTGAAGCATGTGATGTGGAAGCTTAATCCTAAAATTATCTTCCCTATGTGTAGCCCGATGTAATATGTGGCGACATGCTGTCTACTAATAAAACGAGTTTCAGTTTGATATTATTCTAACCATTTTGTCGAAGGCAACTACTCTTAAAATCCAAGAGAATCTTTGTCTTCAAGTCGTTTGCTGTGAATTGAGAGCAAAATGTAAAGGATGAAATTGAACTTTAAGTTTATACACAGGGAAATTATATTATACACTGCCAAAATTATGAATCGCGTACCAAAGTATTCCTACGTGCTCCAGTTAAACGTTCGATGTGCCACTTACGCATATGTGATATGCATTCATACTTCTAACTCACCATCCGATATATTATGTATCTCCTCCGAATTTAAACAATTCACAACATACGTAGAGTTGTTCAACTTTCACAGTGAAAGTTTCCAACAGCTCTAGCGAACTGAAGCAAAGTGAACACGACTTTCAGCACAACTTTCACTTTGCCCCTGTTTCAAGCATTAACGACAAAATGACTTGCTTTTTATCTGTATTCTGAGCAGATAGAAAACAAAGCTATTAGCTGAGGTACTATATCTTTAGACTCGTGCTAGTACTTTCTCCAGTGGCATTATCAGCAACACCGTGTGCTATCGTTATACTATAACACACTAGGATGTTATGAGATTATAGAAAATAATTTTGTTTTAGCTCAAATAAAAGTTTTCTCGCCAATTGGAAAAGTTGTGCTGAGGAAAAACTCTCCTACACAAGGAAAAGATGTCCCCAGTGTATTTTCTTAGAAAGGATGGGTTTCGTCGATATGTCTACTCATGTACTGCATCCATTTTGTGGGCTGTACTAAAGAAACAAGCGTGTATATAGACTAAAGACACTGTATTGCAATAACATGCGTATCGTATTAAACTCACGCAAGAGTTGTAATAAATTTGTTTTAAGCCCATTCGCAATTGGTATGATTTTGTAAACTTGTAAGCACTCAAGTTTAAAAATATTTGTAATTTCCTGATTCAAAATGGCTCTTAAATGAGGAAATGATCCATGCTTCATCAAGGTGTTTGGGAGAATACCTTTTACAGTATATTAATATGATGTTTACGGAAACCACAAGTGAAACCTACTGAGCTAGGTCATCACGAATTAAGACTGGAACTACTAAATCGACCAATTGAATCCTTGACTTTGCTTTCCTGACAGATGATGTGCTGTAAAGCGGAAAGAAGTTGGTGAGTTCATCGAAGTGTGGAAACACTAAATTTCATGCTTTTGGTTGACAAATTCAAAAACGGCTATGGGGAAACTTAATGAAATTTGTATAAAGCTGACACTAAGTCCACATTCATAGGTTTGCGGTCACAGTCATATATGCATACTTGTATTATGGCGATATGATTTCAACATGTTTATTGTGTATTGGCATTGGCTGTAGTTTGTACTCGGTTGTACTTGTAGACAAGTTGTAGATTAGATGAAAGTTGTTGTTGCAGACGCTTTAATTGGAAAATCACTTTCTTGAATATCATGCAAACACTTTCACCAAAAGAAATTATCTATGCTACGCTTAAGCGCGCTTTTGCATGCATTTCATTTATGTGTGCACTGCTACTAATGCTACTGCGCCTAATTAACAGCTCGCTACTGCTAAAAGTGTGCCGAGAGCACATCTTTTTAAAAATACGAAAAGTAATTAAAATGTTTAATTTGTTCAAACTTGCAGTTCGGAAGGAAAACGAAAGCCTAATGCAGAGCATCCAGCCTCAGCTCAATTCTCAGAACTTCACAACCCCTCAGCCAACAGTACATACTCAAACAGTGCAAGACAATAGTATTGGAATTGAAGACACGACGAGTCAGGAGAAACGCATAGCAAGTCTTCAAAGTGGACAATCACTCATTCGTAGCAGGATTACATCGTCTTTATCCTCAATTGTCGTCACACAAGGTGAACAACGGGATTTTCAGGAAAACAGCAATAATAAATCAACTCATGAAAATATGGAATTCGCAGAAGGAGTCGACGAAGAACTTGGAAGGAGGTCTAACAGGAGCAATAATAATGATATTAGTGATAATGATAACCCTAGTTTAAAATCTAATTCCATTAGACCCAAACGAAGTAGGCCGAAACTGAAACCTGAGTTGAGGGAGCAGTCGTCGAGAAGCTCTACGATAATTATTAGCGTTTTGAATGATAAAGTAAAAGCGGAGGATATGGATAAGGCTCCAGGATTAACAAAAACTAGACATTTAGAAAGTTCCATATTTCGTTTCTTGAAGAACTCGGGTGGTCAAGGGGTGAAAGAGTGGAGGAATTTGGAAAGTGGATCCCGCAAGCTGTGATCAGATCAAGATTAGTTTGTACACATATGCCACTGAAGGACAAGCGACTGTATAATTTGATTAAGCAGTATATAGAACTGCGAGTTTTTGGCCTGCATTTTAGTGGACAAAGTATATGTATTGAGAATGAGAATGTTGGACGCAACTAATTGACGTGAACGTGTACATTATCGTACAAAAAAGTCATCAAAATTATCAGACCCAGATGCTTTCAGCTTTCACCAGGAGAAAGCACTGAGCGTATACATAAACGTAGGTATCTAGAAAGACAGGACAAGTCATCTTACTCAAGGTGTTTGACACATTTGCAATGAATAAAGTGAAATGCTGGTGTTGTTTTCTACATTGCCTCAAAGGAACTAGTTGCTAAATGAGTAAAAAATATACAAAAACTAGTAAAAACGTACTTGCAATTTTGCAATGTGGTGTAACAGACTAAAACGCGAAGATGTTTTTTGTAGAATTGCATACATGAAAAACGTATGTATGAGATGTGCATTTGTCAATGTTCTTGCAGGCTTTCAGGTGCTTTCAGGTACTTATTAACATAGATAATGCATATTGGACTGTTATTTGCAATTTGAAATATATAATCATATAGTAATATATTCGCAATTAATTATATTGCATGCCGTAAATCTGGGGACTACGAATTTGTTTTTTCACAAAATGCTAAAAAATCGTCGTGTTTACTTGGTGTTTAGATATGCACACCAATCCGTGTTACGATCTTTTTGAGTCGTGGTCGTACATAACGCAGTAAAACTTGCTACTTGAAAATATACGTCATTATAAAAACTAGGAACTTGTATTAACTCGTTAGAAAGTCATTTCGTTCTAATGTCACACATGTCAAATTTTTAATTATCCTAGAGAACATACTGCAATAAAGACTTTTATTAGTAAATATGTAGTAAATATAGTATCACAAGACATGGCGAAGCTGGTATATGCACTAGCGGTGGGGATGTGGATGATTTCTTGTTTTGTTACAGATCATTTGTACAAATACAATGCTCCGAAACGAGTCACGTCCAACACGACTTTTTAAATGAAACCTCAAGGAAAGCTAACTTTCTTTTGAACACAAACACAAGAATATATATGTCCCAAGCAAACAAATATAAAAAATATTGTACTGTGAAATCAAATTTCGAAGTACTTTCCTTGCAATATTTGCAGATGTGAAGTGCAAGCTCCTAGGAATAAAGTTTTTAAACTGATATGAAAATTCGAATGAATGAGTGGTCTTTGAAAATCCGATGGATTTGAAAGGACAAAATCCTATTCGCACTTGAATATTAATATCAAGTTCAGTCAGAGAGATGCGAAAAGTTCCGCATAGTTGGCAAATAGGAAGATTATTTATAACGCAGCTTTGACTAACTAAACATGTCAATTGAGTTGTGTATACTACTCACGCACCTGTTAAAACTATTGATACCCTATGCTTGGGTTGCAAGCAGCAAATTAAACCACTTAGAGTAAATGACCTGGACCTGACCCTCAACCTCCCGTATAGATCATACAAATTACAAATATCATTCAAACAATCCTACTAACGGTGAGTAATTTGCAACACCAAAAGGCACATCACGCAAAAGTGAAAGGAGACTAAACAGCGCAGCAATTGAATAAATAGTACAAGTCGAGTGGAAATTGCATTGCTGAATGCTCATTCATTTTTAGTCCTTTAATAATGCCCTTCAAACGCAACACTAACGGGCTATAAACGAATACTTGAATAATATTGAACGTAGTTAGTCTGACAAGCTATGAACTAAAAATATACTTAAATTATATTAGATATTGGTGTAAAATTTAAAGAGCACTAACTATTGTTATATACATATAACTACAGATCTGCTCCTAACTAGCTGTTTAAATTACTTCATAAAATAACGAGGAAATTTAGCTACGTTGCAGTTAAATTTGCATAATATGACAGTTTTACAACTAGTCTGTTCAGTATCCTCCAAGCTCTGAACGTACGAGCTAATTTAATAGTGATATTGATGGTACCCCATTAACAAATTATTTAGAGCTACAACTAATATTGTTATGTACTGCGACAGTTACACAAAATGTAACACTACGTAAGCTATTATCGAGGTACAGAAGTCCTAAGCTAAGGAATATATATTATAGCATGAAGTTGTACAGGAAGTGAAAGAGTTTTATGAATGAATAAATACATTTTTCCTAAGAAAACATTAATTTTGGTTCTTTGATGAAACTTTCAGATTCGTAATTGTATCGAACGAAGCTTATTATTACGAAGACGCGTCTTTGTATTTTTGTAACCCATAATTTTGTACGAAACATGTACACTTCATAAATCAGTAGGCAGAGCTCACATACGTCTACCTCATAGTATATTAGACGATGGAATGGAAGACCAATGTTTCTTCAAATTTGCCGTAATCGAACATGCGATAGTATACACAATAAAATACTAATAATAAAGCTTCGAATTCTGCACCTGAATTGCACTCCGGCACGTTTATAGATTAGCTAAGCACTTTCTCATAACAAAAAATCTGTATCCGAATGTTCTGTCCCATTGAATGCATTACTTGCTAAATCAACTGCTGCTACTTCTGCTGGCTCATTGTTTTGCCGCTCGTCAGCTTCGTCATCCACCTACAATGGAAGATTTAAGTACATTGCATACTTATATCTATAAATTACCATGCAATTAAATGTGAACTGGAGGCACACACGACGCATACCTGAATTCCAGCACTGTTCAATTTCATTTTCAACTTCAGTATTCGACTATCTTGTTCTGACAACAGTTCTAATAATTCTTCTTGATCTTTCTTCATGTTCTCGACCTCTTCTACCAGAACTTTATTTTCTTCTTCAAGCTTACTTATCAGTTCCTCATGCATAGGATTTTTAACTCCCAATTGCAACCCCTTTTCCAAGTTTCTTAGTCTTTCCCCCTAAATGGCACAATGCAATAAATTGCATTAATTAGCTGCAGCAAAGCCATTGTTTTAGAATGCAATGTAATACATGTACAACTTAACTTACCGTTTCGCGTAATTGCTGATCCTTAAGATTAATCAAAGATTGGTACTCAGCGATTCGTGCTTGACTACTTTTCTCCGAATTTAGTTCAGTCGTTGCTCGTTGAGCATTAGCTAGGACCAACTGGTTTTTCAGTTGAAGCACCTCACTCGTTAAATCTTCAATAGTTGACTACAAGGAAATTTAAAAATAGTAATTATTGTTTGATTCTGTCTCTGATACAATTTATTCGTGATTTGGCTTGGTAAACTCTTACATTGCTAATGGAGTTGGATGCAGTTAAAGAGCTGACTTCCTTCTTCAGATTCTCAATTGATTCATCCTGCGTTCGAATGACTTCTTTGTAACGGCTGATAACATCACTTGGAGATTGGTGATTATTTACCATATGACCAATTTTACTAAAATCATGGGATGTATTGTCCACATGCACATGGGCAGAAGTAGGGTCCGTTAGTTGTTGCAGGATCAATGATTCATATTTTTTAAACATGACACAAAAATTGTGATCAAATATAAGATCTGAAGAGTGCTTCGCACATAATTGCGGATGCTTTAGTGAGTGTATGTATAGTTCCGATTTGGATATCTGTCCAAGAGCATCAGACAAAGTTTCCATTCCTATTCGGTTATTTATGAGCTGAGTCATACTTTCCTGTTGGTTTTAATAAATTTTTCACATATCAATGATTGATCAAATCTATCCTGCAAATGTATTTAAACAGTATAATATATATGACAGCATGAACATACCTTGGTGAAAGCAGGAACCGTATTAGGATTAAAATACAAGCAAATTCCCATCACGAACGACGCAAGGCCACGGACCAAAGCTTCCTTTTCATCAGACTCCGCTGATGTTATCTGAATTAAAACGAATAAATTCGACTGTTTAGTATTTCGCAATGTTTATCAATGTAAGGAGGAAAATACTAAAAATCTGCTGATTCCATACCTGAGTTATTATATAGGGCACCGAATTAGAATTTCCCAAGAACTGGGCGACAGCATTTGGACAACCCTCCAACCAAAAAGCGAGAAACTGGAAGAGAGCTATCTTCATTTGAGGCTTTGTCCCCTATAACATTTAAATGATAAAAAGAGTATATAAAATGTGTAATTGAATGAATTTTATACGTTTTTCAAAAGGTTTACGGAAAAATATGTACCTGCTGTAAACAAAGTAAAACATAATTTAAAAGAGTCACTGGATTTGGGCTTGCTTTAGCAAGACTAAACTGAACTTTCAATAAATTCTCCTTTTGCTTATTGTTACCCATAACCGTGTGACTTAATGCAACAGACGAAAACCAATTGTTACTGATGTCTTTACTGAAAAGTCCACCGCATAGCAGTTGGCCCGCTGTTACAATATTGGCTATATCAAAAATTTCCAAAAAGTCATGTTATTACATGTTTTCATAAGCTTACATAGTTTCATTCAATTTACATTTAATGCTTATTCTTTAATTTACCTAACTCGCCCGAAGAAGGAAGAAGAGATTTAATGACATCCTCTTGACTTTTTTCATTCTTATAAAAGTAGCACTGAATACAGTAGAGTACAGAACAACGTAGCGACAAAGGTTGTCTCTCATTCACTAAGCCCATTAGAAGAATCACAATCACAGGCCTGTAATTACATAATGAAACAAACAAATTTTATTACATTTTCAATATTTCACATTATTTGCAGAACAACAAGTATTATCATCCATGTCATTTTTTCAGATCTTATCAGCAAAAGCTTCACTGCCAGCTCGAACTTTGAGATGGACAGAGAGCTCAAGGCAACTGTAGTCGCCGAGCTCATATCAGTACTTGCCCAAAGGAGCTCAGCTAAACAACTAATTTCTCCATCATTAAAATGACTGAACTAATTTTGATTGAATCTAGCATTGCAACAATTCACGTACCTTGGAGGTTCTGAGGGAGCTACTACAGATCCATAATATTCCTGATTTTCTAAACACCCCCTTATAATCTCCCCAACAGTGGCGATAACTTCCGCTAATGTTTCCGAAGGGATTCCGTTGGCCATTATTATCTGGCAAAGACACTCCAATATACCACATGCTTTGACAGCTTTTTGGCAGGATAACGTGATATGACTTGGATTTAAAGGCGAAGTTAGCGTTCGTATGATTTGCAGCATATGGTAAAAATTTGACACTTTTTGAGTTGGCCAACCGAGGTCACTATCGCTATCAGGAAGTGTAAAAAAGGGGACTAATCTCTTGATGTAACTTCCTGAAATTTTGTACAAATAATAGCGGTTAAAGAAATCAGTTCCATTAATGTATTTTATCGCTGGGAATAACAACGAGTCTTACCTTCACGGAAAAATGTCTGATTACTTGTGTTACTCCTGAGCAAATTTAAGAACAACAGTAAAGTATCTTCTACTACAGGGCCACCGTCGGAATAACCTTCTTCTTGAACAATTTGTAATATTTTGTCGAAACCGTTTTCAAACGCAATGATCTTCTGAATATTAGCGTTGTTTTTAGTTAAAGCGACCAGCAATAATATTGCCTACAAAATTATCAAAAATACGCATATTGCATTAGTCCCGAAATTGCCTATGGGTCTACTTACTTAATTCATACAGCCAACACAGTTATTGTTCAATTCGATCACTTACATCATTTCTAATGACTTCCCTTGAATCCGTTAACAAATCCATTATTTTTGAAATTCCCATCGGGCTCACTAGCAGTATCTCCTGGACATCCTTCGGCCTATTTGTAAGAAGATTGGTGACTAATCGAATGACAGGGAGGCGTATTCTAAAATCATACTCCTCCATAAACGACAACAGCATAGTCAAGTTGTCCGGCTTTTTGGCAATGATCTCTGTAAACTGCTCCCCCATCGACGCCAAAGATGCATCTTCATCTTCCAGTAATTCAGGGGAAGTAATATTTAGCAAGCTTTCGAGAGCATACGACACCAATTCAGAATCTATCCTATCACTTTCTAGTGACGACAAAATGGCATCCATTCCTTGCGCTCCGACCTCCACCCGGTATTTCTTCGAGAGCGCTTTCAATGCTCGGCATGCATCTCTCCTGTCGTTGAGCAAAGTCGAATTTAACAACCTTTCTACGAGACGCTCGACCTACACCCCACAAAAATAAAACTATACTTGAGGTTCCTTCATCAATAACCCTTACCAACATTAAAAATTTGACCAAGCAAGACCAAACATACAACTTACCGTTTCAGCACCCGTTTGTTGGTCCTGAACGTTCCTTCCACTCCCGTTGACAGGCTGCTGCCCTCCCCAAACACTCTTAAATAGCTCCATAATACTCCCAAATTGAAGCAATTCAAATGCACTTACAACTTCCTTATCTAACGCCTATACCTCTTTTAAAACAACCTCAAACTGTTCATTCCCATTCCAATCCAATTTATTATGAAGCACCTTCAACCACAATCAATAAATCACCACAATTATTTGCCTCCTTCATAACTTTATAACCACAGTTAAAAGCACTCCAAAAAAATTAATTAAATTACTTCACTCACCTTAGTATTACTACAATTAATTAACAGATGTTTCCACAAAATATCAACACCTTCACTTTTCAATTTTAAGGATTTCCAAATCTAAAACATATCATCTGCTTTTGTGTTGTTTGTTGTGATTATTTTATTCATAATCACAATCTTATGTTGACAGCTTGAATAAAACTATTTACACTCGAATGCTCATTTGCATAATTTGGCATACCCACACCACAGACTACTCTGATGTTCGATCTTGACTTTCTCTGGAATTTTTTTGGTAATTTAAACGTGGCCACATCTTCCCACCGTAGCAGCTGAGAGCATAGGATCACATAGGATTCTTCTGCATAAAAAGAGCTCCCACAATTTTTGAACCTGGACAGCCGCATATATGAACAGAGCTAGACTGTGTTTGGATTTTTGGATTTGGATGTTGGATGTGGAAAAGGGTTAAATTTTGTTGGTGTATTTTGAGGAAGGGTTTATTATGCGGATTAGTTAATTAGTTTTAGTTTGTGCTACGAAATTATTTAGCATTGACAGTTTACTGGCGCACGTCATGGTATGCACTTTAACAATATAATAATTAATGCTTTTAATTTTCTGGCATTGCACGTTGCACGTGATTTCAGAAGATTTAGGGTTGTGGTTGTGGGTGCTTGTTGGTGTTTCGGGATAATAATTCAATGTTTAATTAATTGCTTGTTTTTGACAGTTGCAGGTGACTGGCAAAAAGTGACGACGCCAGATCTCCCCAGTCCCCATTCAAAAATCATAAGACTAGATTAAACATTTGAAGGTAAAACTAGCAAGAGTTAAGACGGTTGGAGCAGGATGGCTGCCACTGAGAAAGTGACGACTTTAAAAATCTACGTGGGAAACATCGTGGAGGGGACAACTACCAGTGAAGAAGTTCGAAAGTTGTTTGAAGAGTATGGGACTGTGGTTGAGTGCGATGTTGTGCGGAATCATGCATTTGTTGTAAGCTAAAGTTTAATTGTTTACTTTCAACTTTATTCATAAAACATTTTTACACTCCTTCGTCCTGTATTTCTATTATAAAGCTTATGATATTGTGAAACTTGTCTTATAATTTCTTTTCTTGTACCTTTTAGCACATGGAGGATGACATTGACGGGAGAAATGCTATAGAACAGTTACAAGGCAGTGAGCTGCATGGGAAAAATATTTCAATCCAAGAATCTAAAACCCAAGATCCACCAAGAACTCCAACCGTAAAGCTTCTTGTTAAAAATATAAGTCCATCGATTGATGGCAGGGGGTTACGAAATATGTTTAAGAGATTCGGATATGTGATTGAAGTCGAAATTAACGAAGGGGTGGGCCACATTGTAAGCATAAGCTAAAAAAGCAATCAAATAATCATGAGTAATAGTGAAAAATTGTGTAACTGTGATGGCTGGTATTGCTCTTCCAGTGTTTAGAAGCAATCGGTGATATTGGATCAGCTATTAAGGAGATGAATGGGCACGTTGTCGAAGACATGGCTTTGTCTGTAGAACCTGCCCCCTCAGTTCCTGTTCTACCAACTAGTAACAAGCCTTCATTGCCACCATCGCCGAAGAAAAAATCGTAAGTCTCTTTTCTATGGCCCAGTAGTGTTTTGATTTGCTCTTCAAAATTTGATCATTACCATTTGCTGTATCGTAGCAAACCACCAAACAAAAGCAACGGAAATGGAATGGGCTCTTGGCCGAATGCACATCAAAGGCCACCAAGACCAAGACCACCGGGTCCTGGTCCTGGTCCCTTTTATCAACCCCAGGTGTATGAAAATGATTATGCCAACGATTACTACGAATTTGGTGGACCTGAATCATATGATTATGATAGGCCACCAATTCCACACCCAAGGGCTTCTTTCCATGCTCCTCCTGAAAGAATTCTCCGTGATCCTCACGCACACCAACGTGCTAACTTCCCCCAAAGATTCCCAAGCACTCCTGGTCCAAGATTTCCTGGTCCTGGACCTTCTTACATGGGCCCAAGAGGCCCACCACGAAGACTGCTACCACCTACTAGACCGCCACCGCAAGTTCGAATGTCATTCAATAGGGTACCCAGACCTGGAATGTTTAATCGAGTACCTATTCATCATGGTATTCATCCGCCGGCTCCTTCATTCAATGCCTTCGATGTTAATGCACAGTTTGAACCCTTTGAGCCCCAATTTTATCCGCCTGAAGAAGGGGTACCTGTGCGACGCAATCCATCTGCTTTTGAAGAAGAAGTGTACCAGGACGAGGAAGAAGTCTTCTACGAGGATGAACCTTTACCAGCACCAGTACATGTGCCGAGGTATAACATGGCAGGTCCATCCCATAGAATGAATCTTTCGGATTCTAACTCTATTCCCATTGGAGGTGGGTTCAGGGGAGGTTATGGTGCCCGTAATCCTCAACCACAGACTAGGTTTCAAATTCAAAGACCAGCTCCAGTAAATAAACCTGGACGAGGAGGGATTGTCAAAAGGGGCGGCCCATCTGGTAGAGGATGGAATAAGCCCCAAAAGTTTACTGCTGTAACATCAGAAATTGCTCCTGGGGAAAAGTACCCCGTTCCTCCAATGCACAATCCTGGCTTCCGTGCACCCATGAAATGGCCCAAGGAGGAAGTAAAACGAAAAGTGAAAAAGAAGAAGAGACCATTAATACCTGCCGAGTTGCCAGACTATTCTATTCCTGTTCCTGAAATCCCTAGACCAACTATTCCGTATGGGGCAGTGCTGAAACCATTTCCAACTCCGGGTAGTGCAGGACATTCACATGACGCCCAGTTTGGAGAAAAGTATCAATTTGGTAATGCTGGCGCATCCTTTTCGCAGCAACAAGGCAATACGTAAGACTACAAGTTCACTTCGTCCAACAAGCCATAGGCAATAGCAGCAACTTATTTTTATAAATTACCAACAATCAGTATTACCATTAATTTCACATTTCAGGAGCTACATCGACTTTACATCCGATGATTACGCTTAACGACAGCTCAGCTTCAGTACTGGAATAAAATACGGTCCCTGAGACAGAGAAACGCCACTTTGCCTGGACTCTTATTCTTGACGGTACAGCTTATGGCATTTATAAGCCTTATACAACAAGTATTAGTTTACTTTGGAAATCCTAATGTCGAGATCTTGTTAAATCCATACCAGATCCATCAATATGTTTATTCAACACATGGAATAAGTTTCTTTAGTTTGCATGCATAGTCAGCTACACATTGTTATTTGTTAATTTCTAATTTGTAGCAATTAGTTTTCATACTATTGAATTGAGTTACTAAACTATGTTTAGAAATGCGCCTTTGCGCATTTAAACTTATGATCTGAAAATTCTGAAATATGTTTTTAATAATTTGATACGTTTTCCTTAAAAATCCATAAGTATCTCATGTAACGTATCGGTATCGTATAATAAAAATAGACTTTGATGCGGCTGCATCATGTCTTCATACTCGGCTCATCCCAACAGCAAATTAAATTACATTTTACACATATTCCATACATGGAAGAACTTATTCTTGGAGGAACTTTCTCCCAAATGCATGCAATGTCTCCACCTCCCGTTCGTTATGAAGCCGGGTGAAAGCATTCTCAAGAAGGGTAGTGGCAGCTATACGGTGGCGCGAACGATAGCGGCTTCAATGCAATGTTTACAGAAAAAGTAAGTATTGATCTTGCTCCCATGATTCACCACTTCTCCACCTCAACTCTTCCTAGTTTCACTCTCCGAACTCAAAGAGAGCTGCTTGCTGCTGGAGAGGAATTCCAAGAGATTCCAGTGAAGCTGAGCTGAGCTGTCACCAAAATCTTTCTTCCCTTGGTTCGTTTTTACTCCTTCATCCCTCCATTCATGTTTTAGGAGGAAGGGAATACCTACCTCCACCGAAATTTTGGTCTCTAGGTGTGGATGAGATAGGGAGCTCTGGAGAACATGTACATTTGTACTGGAACCGGAATCTGAATGGAATAAAACTTTTTTTTTAAGAATTACGCTGGAGTAAAAAAAAGGGATATGAGTAGCAATTGAGTAGTGGAAGTGACAAGACTTTAATGTGTTATTATAAAGTGAATTATGATAGTTTAATGATTGAGGACATTTGATAAATAAGCAGGTAGCCCTTCGCTTTGAAGGTGCTCCAGCTGGCCACAAGCTCCCTTGAAAAATGTTGCTAAAACTGAAGGTGTATCTTGTGATAATCTCAGTTTTGCAATGCGCCTGTTTGTGTATGATTCTATTGGGAATCACTGGAGGATTCGATGAGACACCTTCGTATAGTGAGAAAGACGTCAAGAATGATGACCAACCGGAACCGCCTTCGACTAATGGAACTGAATCAAAAACGGCTTCCACAGAACAAATCCCGGATAAAGTCGTCCTTCTAGTAATTGACGCACTAAGGCTGGATTTTGTAACTGAAGATAATTTCCCGTTTTTAATGGGAACTTTGCGAAAGTATCAGAGTACGTCGGTGTTGAAATTTGATGTGAAGGTTGACTCGCCAACTGTAACACTGCCAAGGGTTAAGGTGGGGTATTTATTTGATTAAGATTCAAATACGTTTCACTAATCGTAAATTATCGTTTAATTTATATGGAAATTATCTTTTGTATCTTAGACGCTGGTGACCGGTAAGGCTCCAGTTTATCTGGATGTCCTAAGGAATTTCCAAACCGTCGACACACTTAAAAATAATGTAGGAATCAATCAACCAAATTTGATACATTCACTCAGGAAGGAATTACCAGACTTGAATATATGCTTCTTTGGGGACGAGACTTGGCTGAGATTATTTCCTTCCGAGGATGAGAAATACTCGGCATACTTCAAAAGATGGGAAGGCGTTACTTCCTTCTATGTGAAGGATTTTTACGAAGTTGACGCCAATGTCACAAGGCATTTGGAAGACATTGATGAATGCAACTTCTTGATTTTACATTATCTGGGGCTAGATCATATAGGACATGTAATAGTTTAAATTTTCTCAAAAGTTGTATAAAGGTTACGAAACTTGTTCATCTAAATAATGAAATTTTCTTTCAAAAATTAGGTATATGGGCCGAAGCAAACCGAATTACTGAAAGGAAAGCTGAAAGAAATGGATCGTGTTATCCAACATTTGCATTCACATCTTTCAAATATCAAGACGAAGACAGCGAAGAACCTGATGCTCATCACAGGGGACCATGGAATGGCGAACATGGGAGGTCATGGAGGAAGCAGTTACGAAGAAGTTTTCACACCTTTAATTGGGGTTGCAATTGGAGGCATGCCGTACCACCATTCCAAACTGGAAACAGCTCAGATTAAACAAGTTGACATTGCTCCGACTTTGTCTGCGATTTGGAATGTTGCCATCCCTCAAGAATCCCGTGGGCAGCTAATCTTGGACCTATTAGAGCAATTCAAATCGACTGACTCGTTAGCCAACAGCTACCAAAAGAACTGTAGGCACTTGCTCAACGTTCTGGGAAGTAGTAGGAAAGCAGTCACCTATAAATTGTGGTGGACAGAGATTTCCAAGATGGAAAAGCCATTAGCTATCAAAAAATACATTGAACTTGAACAGGAATTAGCAACTACTTTACAAAATAGCAAAGAGCAGAATTCGGATTTACTGAGTAATTTTGTTGTTTCAATGAGCCTACTGATTTGTTTAGAGATTTATTTATTTTCATGTTTAAGAAAGATTGTAGGAAAGTATGCCCGTTATGGTGTCGTAGTTATATTTATCCCACCAATTCTGATATACTTTAGTTCAAGTTTCATTGAAGAGGAGCACTACCTTCGGTATTACTTGTACCCTTCGCTTTTATTAGTGTCCGCTTTCTGGAGTCAAAGGTGCCAGCTTGGAAGTCTGAGCGGAGTACTGAAAATCATGTTGCTACATCGACTCGGAATGATGTTAAACCAGACAGGGGACAAGTGGAGCAATTTACCGGATGTGAACGATTTTATTCTTGAGCACAAGTTACAGTGGCTTTCTCTTACCATTGCTGTGATATTAATATATGCATTTTCCAATAAGACTGTTAAATGCTCAAGAACATTTAAGGCTGCGTTGTTGTCTGTTTACATATGTAAACTTATAACCAGTTACACCGATGAGTCATCTCGTTGGCAGTTGCACTGGTGAGTCAGATACGCTTTTATTGAATGCTTTTGAGTTATCATGAAAATTGAAATGTGAATATACCATGGATTTTGTGGTTGTAGGATATTAACCGACAGCAAACTTCAAAAACAGGCATTCTGTCTTATCTTCTTCCATTTCATACATCAAATCTACAAAGTAAATGTACCCCAGGCGGTGTCCTCATCAGCCTTGATGTTCCTCCTTTGTCTCCAACGGTCTCATAATGCAATTGGATTAAGTCTGGTGTTCGCTCAAGGTACTATACTGTATTCGTTGATGGATCAGTTACATGATGAAACAGCGAAACAAGAGAAGGGACTGAAGTCTACGTACAGAGTAAATTCGATGTTGTCTCGAACAATAATAATATGGTTTGCGCATGCATCGTTTTTCTATCAGGTAGTTGTCAATAATTGCTGTTATGTACCAAATTTTTGCTTACTATGAAATTTGTATGAAATTTGATTTCGGTTGTTTTCGTCTAGGGAAATTCCAATAGCTTAGCCACTGTGGATGTCAATGCAGGATATATTGCAATAGAATCCTATTCATCAAATTTCTTGATAGGATCTTTTATACTTTTCCATACATTTTCTAGTCCAATCATTACATACTTATCATTGGGAAAACTTCACTGGTAAGTCCAAATCAAAATGTTAGAAGTAGTATTTTTTACCCCTTTGATGACATTTTCAATCTAGTTTGTAACTGAAATCCACGTACTTGTGATTTTATTACAGTCCGCAGAAACCAATAGCGAATGGATCGACGCATATGCCAAATCACAGCCAAAATAGAGTTAAAGCAAAAAGTGAGAAGATAGCCAAATTACCCGAATTCTTACCACTATTACTAGTCATGTCCAATGGAGCGGAATGCATAATATATGCCTGCTCATTGATGATTTTTCAAAATCATCTCTTTATTTGGTCAGTATTTGTTCCAAAGTTGTTATATCTAATTAGTCAGACGGTTGTTTGTGCCATAGTCTGCTGTTTTTATGTATTTTTACTGTAAAATTAACATAGCTCCGTACTTTTCACGGCAGATGTATGCAATTTGCAATAAACAAAACACTGGGGTCGATAGAGAGTTTATGCGACAGAATTCTCTGCCTATATAAAATGTCTCACGTGGTTAATATTATTTTGTAAGTATACTGGCATTGTCAGGCAGGGAGCAGTACCTCAAAGGACTCGTTATCTGGGATATTAAATATTAATTGATATTATTATTTTAACCACTATTCATGCAAACATGCAAATTCCAATGAAATCAATATGAACATAGTAGAAGCTCGACGTGTACTGTGAAGCCATTAAAGTTGACATCCATCCACGCATCATGCATTATGTTTTTCATAGAACACGTCTAGTTGATTAGATTGCATGCCCTGAGTTGACAGGTGACACTACAGATTACACACGATTGCACAACTCTACTAATTAGTATAGTATTACATACTTTAATTGATCTTTATTCCCCTAACATTCTCAACCAACAACACTCAACAACCTCTTTTCGAAGCCTTTTCAATTCGTTTCTAGAGATTCTGCAACTTTTGCATGCGAGTGAAAAATGTCTCATCGCATTAAGTGTATCAGCGTGAAGAACATTTGCTTCACTGTTTCAGATACACCGTACACGTACACACAATGACACAATCACCTTAATTTCTAGACATGAAAGTAGCCTACTCAGGGATATGCATAACTGGTTTTCACTATCGTCTTAGCATAATATGCACGTGATTACAGGAAGATGGAAAATTGGAGAATTCACATTTAAGATATGTTATGCTACCTGCTTGCATAACTATATGGTTTCACATAAAATGCACGCATGCGAAGCGAACCACAAATGTATTTGATTTGCACGTTAATGGCTCAGCTCCACTCTAGTTGTTTGGATATGCACCGATAAGATAACCTCGTCTTAGCAGTGATACAGCGGGTCTTCAATTTATCGATCTCGTGAGATTTAGTCAATTGAAGAAGTTTCTAACTAACGACTAGAAGAATACAAATTAATCATAGCCAAGACGAAGTGCTAGTGTTTCCTTTCACAACGTTAATTAGTATTCCCACATTAATTTTAGTGAGCTAATCACAAGAAGTTCTCCGAAACTCCTGAGTTCAGGTCATGATTTTTGGGGACACTTTATGAAGGTAAAGTATTGTCTCTTATAAGCCTTCTCAGAGAATTGTTGTTGTTAGCTGACATTTCGATTGATTCAACTCAACACGCCTACGTCACGTCTTAAATTTTCGTGAAATACGCAAGTTGTAACTTAAACTTACACTCCCAAAATGGGTCTATGCTCCAAGTTCTCCAAGATCTTTGTACCCACCACGTGGTGCAGCTCCTCAAATTTCACAAAAAGGCAATGGATGACTTTGTTGGTATTTGCGTTAGCGTACCTATTTTCTGCATGCGTCACTTCGTTGCAAGCTCCATTTTACCCCGCTGAGGTCAGTATAAATGTTGCCGTTCAAAGGTAATTTTAAAGTTAATTATGTAGTTTCCGCCTTTAATGTGATTTGTATTTTTATCTAGGCCCAAAGAAAAGGGGCGTCTGCAACAGAGTATGGACTTGTGTTCGGGATATTTCAGCTAGTATGCTTCTCAATATCACCTCTGTATGGGAAATATGTATGAATAAATATCAAATATCGGTTTCCGTCCAATGCCTATTTTGGAAGCACTCTGATTGAAAAACGTCTGTGATTTCCAGATGAATAATTTTGGAGCAAAAAAGATATTTAATTTGGGAATTTTAACAACAGGACTTAGTTGTTTTGTGTTTGGGTAAGTTGAGGTTTCTTAAAGGATCACCCTTGAACATCGCTCCCTTTAATTTTGTCCGTATTTGTACAGATTTCTAGAGAAAATCAACGGCCACTTTCTCTTCATTTTTCTATCATTTCTTATCCGGGTTTTTGAAGCAATTGGAAGGTAAAAGTAATTTTATACTTAGTTTCCTATAATGTATATAATGCCACATTAAATGTGGAAAGTAAAATATTACGAAGGAGAAAGTACTTTCACCACTACTTTCCCCTGCTCTGGGGATGGGGAAAGTACACCTGTGAATAAAACAATCGCGTTCTTATGATTTCAGCACTGCGTTTGTAACAGCAGCGTTTACGATTGTAGCTGGAGAATTTCCAGATTCAGTTGCAACGACATTTGTAAGCAAACTATTTTTCTAATTAAAGTATCCTAACCATGAAATGGATACATACATGAGTTTATGACACAACTGATTTGTTTAAATGCACGTTCTTGTTTTCCTCTACCTTTCTTAATACTTGTAGGCATCTTTAGAGACTTTATATGGTCTGGGGCTAATAATAGGTAAATGCATTGCCTTAATTAAGATTACTTCCAAAGTATGCACGCACTAAATGTCGATTTAAAGTTATATTTTCCCCATATTATGTCCTTTTGTCACAGGTCCATCAGTGGGCGGGGCATTATACGAAGTATTTAATCCTCCTGATACAAAAAGCCTTGTATATTTAGTTAATTAGAGCATTCTGCCATATAAACATTATATTATTATCTAGATAGGTGGATTTGTCGCTCCATTCACCTTCGTCGGGTCATGTTTGGTTGGAGTTGCCCTTATTACGCCTTGGCTATTACCTAACGACGAGTCCATGAACGGAGGCGACTGCAAGGACACAGAAGGGTTCGGAATCTTAAGCATTTTGAAACTGCCAGGAGTTCAACTTGCTGCTCTAAATATTTGGATGGGGGCCAACTCCATTGGCTACCTAAGTGCAACTTTGGAATCACATTTGCGGCAGGTATCTACGTAATGAAAATAATACTGCATACACCGAAGGCACGGTTTTGTAAATGCATCAGCTTATTGTCTGACAAGCATTCTACAGGGCAAAACTTCCCAAAATGGATTCAGCAAAGCAATTATACCTTTAGTGGTGATATGGCATGACCAGGATTAATCTTCAAATATCTTTGTAGTTCAATTTTAGCGTATTTGAGATTGGCTTGATATTCATGCTGACGGGTGCGGCCTACGGAATTTCTGCACCAATATGGGGATTGATGGATAAGGTATGCCACCCGAAGTACGTTGTTGTGCTTGGTGCCCTTCTTATCACAACCGCACATGTCCTTATTGGTCCAATACCATTTCTGCCGATTCAGACGTATGCAGTTTCAAAATACTTTTGCTTACGAAAAATGAATTTGCTATGGACTATGACTTCATGATTCATGAATATAACACAATCCATACAGATACTTCCCTGTTACATGTATTGGATTGATATTCCATGGAGTTGGGGTAGGCGCCTGCCAAGTATCCGCATTTATACTTGCGTTACGGGAGTCCATGTGAGTTACCTTTTTCATGTTTAAAGCAACGGTGGATGCTTAAGACCACATGAGATTAGTAAATCCACTAAAACAAAAGAAATTTTAAAACTTCTTTTACTAAAACATGTTTATGCATCTCAGTGCCAACGGATTTCCTGACAACTTAAACTTGTACAGTGCTGTCTCTGGAATGTGGGCTTCCTTCCTAGCACTTGGCCTTTTCGTAGGCCCAAGCGTAGGTGGCGTACTACTGGACGAAGTAGGTTACAGACTCGGATCTCTTTACCCGTTTGCAGCGGCATTTGTTGTGGTACGATCTGACTTTTAGATGTGCATCTCATATTGTACGCAGTTTAATCGGGTTCTGTGCAGAAATCACACTTATTTTTTGTAGCTGGTTCTAGCTATCATGTACACTTATATGACCAGACAGAAATCGAAACGAAGGGGAAGGCACAGGTCATACAGCTCGGAATCTGAGACCCCTTTGCCAGGATTCCCTCGAATCATTCCGCCACCCGTATCATCTTCATATGAAAAAACAATGGGAGATGAAATGCATGTCAAAATATTACCAAAGACCGCAAACTACGGAACAGTTCAGTAATATAAACTGACCAACACGAAACCTCGCCGTCAGGAGGAACAGGGTATCTTCAACGAGATTAATAAAATGCCATACCATTACGGAAGAAATTAAATAATACAAGTCAGTGTGGTTGCTGTTTGATTTGCCGTTACTTATGTAAGGTAGGTTTACTCGCTTGCATGTATGATATCTAACAACGTCTTACTTACGTCCACAAGTATGAAATAAAAATGCAATCTGTTTCGCCATGATTATCAGAATAACTCCCTTTTTACATATTAAAATTCCTATTTTGACCAGTTTTGTTCCAAGAATAGTATTATCCTACAACCTAACATGTAGTATACTATATCTTATTATTGTACATATCACGAACGACCTTCATTCAGGTTTAAGCGTGCTATTGACGCTGAATCAATTCCTGTAATTGTAAGCCTAATTAACAAGTTTCTTTGGTACAATGACTATTTCCAAACTTTGACAACCCCATCGGAAGATCCACTAAGAATAAAACTCTGATTCGGTGTTGCAACAGTCGTAAGATCTGTGATGACATTGTGATGGGCATACCCCATCATGATTGAATACGCCATGGTGTTTGGAGCCCTTCCAGCACTTCCCAATCCCCCATCGACTTCAGATTTTTTGTTAAAACCTGAGTTGACACCGGAGGAGTTATTATTAACACTGAGATCATGGATCACTTCTACACCATCCACCAGTCGAAACCGATATTCGCCATTTTTGGAGAAGGTAGAGTTTGTGAGCTGTTGTTCCAACTTTTCAGGACTAATAAGCGTGTATGACTCTGCAGCTTGATCGAGATCCCACCATCGAACGCAAAAATCACTTCCAGCAGTTATTACTGCGTTGTGGTTCTTAGCGAAAGCAATTCCATGAATGGATGTAGCTGGTCTGGCAGGAATGCTGGTGTCCGGTGGCTTCGATAATGGTGGAAGGGGACTCGCCCATAATGAAATATGACGATTTCCTGTAACATATTAACAGCCCTCAGTATGTACATGGAATATAATAATATCATGTATTCAAAACCCTCAAAATCCAATAACCCTTTGTTAAAGTAGGAAATGTACAACAGTAGTATTTATGTACCTGTTTCCAAATTCCATAAAGATAGCTCATTTACACTTCTACATGATGTAAATACACCCCATGGATGGAAGGGCGACGGTTTCATACGTCTTACAGGGGAATCAGTCTTAATAGTGTTCACAGGAATCCCAAATCGTAGATCCCAGCAATTTAGTATACCTTTGGAAGTTCCTGTGCACATCCAATTTTGTTCTTCGTCCGAACAAAATGAAGTAAGCAACCCTATCGCATAAAGCACATATGTCATAGTTTAAATTACTGAAGTATATTTCCCTGTTTGAATGGGATAATAGTACATAAGAAAGCCACGTACCACATTTGAGGTCGCAATTGTATTTAAAAACTTCTTTAGTAGCTATTCGTGTGTCATATCCTAACAAGGCTCCTAACTCCGTCCCAATGATGATAAGATAAGGGGAGTAAGATTCTAAACCTACTGGAATGCCGAGTTGCTCACTCGCGGTACCAATCGGTAAGGAAAATACGCATCGGGCTACCATGTTTTCCACACTTAAATGGAAAGATTGAACAATGTTAGCATGTAACCAATACCTTTGGGTATGGTGGATTGCTCAAGTATTACAATGTGTCTACCTGAAACCATACAACGTTTGATCGTCAGCTACTCCGATGATGTTAGCACCAGCAGCGTATGTAATGTTATTCACAGTTTTCTCGCCAGGTAGACGTATGTTGCACCTTGATCGATTAGCGACATTTCTCCCTTCAATTTTTTCTGCATCCCAGATGCGGACATCATCTCTAGAAGCCGTTGCGAACAAACCTTTGAACGTTGTCAAAGGGGTAATTTTTATCACAGAACTAGAATGTTCAGCAAGATGAGCCACAAGTATCCCACGAGGTTTTTCGGTGAATGATGCCTGATGTTGTGGAGGAACTTGATTTCTGAAGTTGGAAGAACCGATACCCCGTGGAACATTGCCGCCAGGTAAGTGAGCTACAAATCCCTCGTTGCTAGAAAATGTAGATATCGACGATCTGTAGTCAAGTTCTTTGATTGGTGGCGTAGTCATAATTAGCAAGTGACTTTGTAATTGCTGCTGTGTGTATCCTCCAAAGCTGCCTTTTCCGTTTGCAGGAAAAACAGAAATTTCTCCCGAACTTGATCGTAAGCAGCGTTGTGTATTAACTTTCATTATGTGCTTTTGTAGAAAAGATGTATACACAGGATCCAGCGGTATAGGAAGACCCTCCGCTTTCAGGCGTATTATGAACTGAAATATAGATATCACAAGAAGAAAAGTGTAAAAAAAACTTTTTCAAAAAGTGCCCCAAAGTTTGCCATAAATAATTTAAACCCCCTTACATTTGTCACTTCCATAGAGTCTGGTTCTCCAACTTTTCCGTCTGTACTACGAAGATATTCAATAGCAGATGCCAATAGGCTTCCTTTTGCTCTAGCACAACTTTCATACACCTGCCGATCCAATGGTGGTATTGCTTTACTCAACACCGATGCCTCGTTTACACCATACAAAGAGCCCGCAGCAACTCTTAAGTAAGACTTCAATTTTGGTATTATATGACAATGTACGTCTACATCTGATAAGTTTTCTTTTATGCTTGCTATTACACCAACGCTTGCATGTCGTAGCCACAAGTTTGGATGTATTACGAATGGTAGAACTTCTTCAAGTAAATCGAGCAAAAACCGATGTCGGAAAAAGTTGATTTCAGCTAATGACTTAATCGTTAAAAGCCCTTCTCTCATAACATATTCTTCTACGTCTGATAATCCTTGTTTAATTAGAGGAATGATGAGCGGAGCAGCGTGAGATCCAATGAATGATGCGACAGACGGAATACACTGGAAAAACGCTACTCTTAAGTGGGTATCGTCCTTGTCATTGAGAAAAGTAATTAGATGCGACAGTAAAATGTCATGAGCTTTCGTCGGTCCAAAGTATGTGCATAAAGACTCCAATGAACCAGGAGTAGAAACGAGCACGCGTTTCACAACTGCATCGTTGTCGGTAAGAAGATTTGACAAGAATCCAGCTATTGAATCTCTTTGTGAATGTAGTTCAGAGACAAACTGCGGGTGTTGTTGATCCAGCCTTTCAGGATCGTGCAAAAACGATGCTTCTAAGTATCTGGAGAATAGAATAAACAGCCCTTTAGTAAATTTTAAATGTATAGTATTTGGTTTCAAGGTTTGGAATATTTACCTCATCGATATTTTTGCAATTCTTGCTATGTTTCTGGCTAACGAAATTCTTACAGCAATATCCCTATCCAATTTTTCTAATGCCGGAAAAATGTAACCAGAAAAGATGTTATAATCCGACGGAGGAACCTCCTTTACATAATCTAAGCAATCCACTAATGCTGTTAGCGCTTCTGCTCTAACTCGGGATGAAGTTGGATCTTCTAATAGGTATGTTATGTAGGGCACAACTCTTTCCAAAATTGATTCATCACTAAGTCTGTCCAGCAACATTCGAAAGGAGTCTAGAGCGTATAGCTTTGCTGTCACTGATTGCAGTCCTCGAATTTCAGCATTTACAAGGGAGGTAAATATCAACCCAAGCGTAGGATCGATTGGTAAATTTCTATGAAGCCAAAAAAGACATTTGCTTTTGACTAATGTCTGGAGACATTTTATAACCGCGTAAGCATTCAAAATGTTCACTGATTGAATTACTATAACTGAATTTCTTACTTGATATCTTGCCAAAGTCGCACCATCCTCGAATCCGGTTTCATTAGTGGCTGAAAGGCTAGAATGTCAAAGTATGACTGTAACGTAGAATATAAAACTTCGGGGAAAAGTCGACCTCTAAAGCGAGTGAGGTATTCCTCTGCAGATGCTCTTAACGTTGGATCCCTTTGAATCATATGCGCAACTAACTCCCTTGCGTTAGTGTCCTCGATTTGTTGTAACACTGAAGATGGATCATATTCTCCAGAGCAGAATGAGAGTAATTGTGACAAATCAAAGGGTACTCTCCCCTCCGTGAAAAGTTCAATAAGGCAACACCTACATGGTTTAAGAACAAATTTGATCGACTGTCCACATAATTTATCCTACAATTAATTATTGGAGATAGGTTGGAAAAGTACCCAGCAGAGAAAATATCCATCGAAGGCAACAAGAAATGTTTCAGTTCATCTTCTTGAGTGAGAAGGTTATCAGCTCCTAGTCTACTTTTATCATCGTGGAATCTTTCTGGAGCTACGTAACAACATCTTCGGCCAGCAGTGTCAAAGAAGAACCCAAATATTGCAGAAGGGTTATTCCGGGGAAGATACACGGGCTTGTACGGCGCAAAGTCACAAAGGAGCAAGCGTAACCCTAAACAATTCATCCCATTTTTCACATATGAATATCTGCCGAGCTAATAACAAAGAAAGGCAGAATGCGTATGTTAAATTCAGTTAGTGTAGATACCTGGAGTGATTAAAATATTCTCCAGCTTCAAATCTCCGTGGCATAAACCATGTTTATGAATCTGAGTCAGACCAAATAGGAGCTGGAAGGCAATCCACAATTTTTCGGACCATTGAATGAAGGGTCTGGTTGACATTCGATCATACAAGGAGAACTTGACATAGGGTCGTATGGCGATTACTGATTTCTCAGTGGACTGTTGTAACAAACAAATGAAATCAGTACATTCAACATTTACTATACATTGCCGCAGTAGCAGAATTAGTTCATAATATTAAACTTACAATTGTTTTAGTGAAAGGCAGGCAATTCGGTGATGGAGTAGTGCTTAAGCTATGTTTCAAATTCATCAGCCTTTCACAGTATGCCTGGATGGGGACCGTGTGTTCATGTATCACGAAGACTTTGACCACCCACAAAATTGGCCCTTGCTTTGCCCGACATACCTTCAAAAACCTCGTGGAACCCAAACTAGTTCAAGAAAATTCACATTCACCACATTAGACGAAAACCTACAAGCATGTCATGCCATTCCCTCCTGGAAGCTTTTTTTAACTTGTAACTTACTTTGCATCGAAGTTCAACTCTGGAATGTCTGTTAGGTAATATTCAACCGGGCGGATGAGAGAAGGTGCGTATGCCACCAGAGTATTACCCATTGTACCTTTACTGCTGTGGCCCCACAGTTGACACTTTGACACTTAGTGTTCTTAGAAGTTTTCTTACAAGACACAAGCAAAAAGAGTACTGGAATTTACCAGTGCTGCGAAGTCCTAGTCCGTGGACAGTCAACAACAATTAACCTTGTATGGTCTTTGATGACGGCGAACACAGAAACCTGATTACAGAAGGTTGAAGGTCACAGGTAGCCTACACATCATAACGTGCCAAATGCATATTTCACACTTTAATGCACTAAAGTGCATTTACAAAACGTAACCTACAAACCAACTCTCTCAGAAACTTAACTCTCGAACTCAACATGTGACATGTGCGTGTCACACTTCCTTTGTCATTGTTTTGTTTGTAAACAGAATTTATACACCTCCAATCCAACCTCACATATCTGTTGACATTCTCGTTTTTGAAGTCAATTACTCACACACACATACACACCACACTTGTACATAATATGTAAAATCTTCAGTTTTCTCTCTAGTTTCCCATTGTTAAACTCTGCAAAACACAGGGAATCAAATGTTGCGCATACACATCAGCTGATGATGATGACCTTATAACTTTATATGATGAGCTGAAGCTGACTACAAACTATATACAAAAAAAACAAAGCACTTCTTCAGTATATACACCTCGCATACATAACCATATCCTACCTACCCTCAACCAAGCATTAAAAACGTCGCAAAGTTAAACGCATTGGATGATGACACACGATGCACATGATGTGAAAATGTGATGATCATGATGACAACGACAATCAAAACCACCATACACCATATAGTCCATATACCAAAGAAAACCCAGAAAAAGAGCAAAAACTCACATACCTAAGCAGCCTCCTAAAAGCACATACATATAAAGAGCTTTCTGCATATAACTACATACTTTTTACTTATATGTCCATGCACAATAAATGTACATAGTGGTAGATACATACGATACGATACTCGAACTTTGATAGAAAAGGGTTGAAAAAGAAGTTACATACAAGTACAAGGCGTATATGGATGCAGGAAATCCATGTGAGACTTCTTATACGTATCACGACATCACAATACTGCGCAACTGATCTCACTCTTCTCTCTACATTTCGCTCCGTCTGTATTAAGTGCACACATATTCTTCTCAACATGCATAAAAAATATGTATATATACGGTTCATATTCATTTCTTATTCCTATTCGCACTTTACTCACAATTTATAGAAGGTAAAGTATGTGGTAAACATGGGATATTTTATGCATTTAACTAAAACTACTACGGTACACATAAGGAATTTTTTGTATGGACATTTACGAGCAGTATATTCTCACTGTTGAAGGGATATAAGGAGAATGAGCTAGATTAAAGTGAAATGGTGAAGAAAATAGGAAATTCTCTCTAGTGAGTTTACTAGTTCGTAGTTTGTGCAGAGCACTAATCGCTAAAAAGTTGTAACTGCGAGCAGAGAAAAATAGTAGTAATATCACTTGGTTGATATAATGATGCTGATAACCTTGATGATTTGATATTTGATCTTGATCAAGTATAAAGTAGAAGTACTAGATCATATTTTTTATTCACTATATTTTAATAGCTTTGGTCAAGAGGAAAAACTTCAAAATGCTCACCACCAGAATCACTTGAGGTTGGAGGTTAGTGGAGGGTTGGAGTTTGTGTGTAAAAAGGTTTTTGCAAAAGTTCGTATTTGAATTTGGAATTGAATCATGTGCAAAAGTGTGAACAAGTGGGTGTGTAGTCAACAGTGAATCTTGTTCCGTGTACGACGTGTGTGGTGGATCTTTAATTTCTTGAAAGTTTGGGAAATATAATTTCCGAACAGTTACGTAAAGTGTTTTTACAGTTCCTTGTGTGTAAAATGAGTCATGATGGTTTTTACTGAGGTGGAGGAGTAGAAGATTGTAAATACAATACTAGCACGAGAATCCGTTCTTCGGTAAGTTTGCTAAATTTTCGTAGAGTATTAATATGCGTAAATTTATGGGGATTTGCGATTTAATGCAAATGACAATAGCTACATCATACTTAATATGGCGTTAGATATTGAAACGGGAAAATTCACAGGCAGGAAGCTGTGCAAGCGTTGAACGTTTAGTGTGTGCACATTTGATACGCTTTCAAACGCCTAGAGCACATGTGCAGACGACAATTTTAAAAGTTTAGAACTTTTTGGAGTGAATTCCTATCTTACTAAACATTCTTTAATATTTACCCTCCTCTATCTAATTTACATGTATTTTTCAAACACCATTGTCAATTTGGAATTATTTTGTTGAAAGCGTCGAGTTAGCTATATTCTATCAAATTTAATCACGCACATTGAACATTTACTGTCCACCTGGACCCTGTTTTGAATTTGGTAGAAGGCATTTACTTGTATGAGTCATGGAAAGCATTTTTTTACAATCATCGTCATAATTCAATCTTAGCAGCCAGGGACTGGACTCATACCTTGAATAATGCTTACATCCATGGTCATATCCTCATATATCCTTTCTCGCGAAAGTCCTTGTTTCTTGTATGTAGCATGTTAGATTGTAACATTTTGTATGTGCTGCTTGCTGCGTGAGTGTTGACGCGTATGAATGAATACATTTAAAATCAAAATCAATACAATCAATGTCATCGAAGCAGACGAGTGAGACTTCATCCAGTATACTTTTAAGTTAATTTTGAAATCATGAATCCTGCTGGGAAGCTATTAGACGACGCCTACATGGAAGGTTTCATTTTAATTCATAAGGTAGTATGCATATGCATTGAAAGACAAAACTTTCAATCATCAAGATCGATTCATCAGTCATTGAATGACGTAAAGACTTTATGCAACGAAACGAGTCATGAAAAACGTCAGCATCTTAAATATCTATGGAACAATGAACTGATTTTCTCAATTGCTCATGAGTGTCATGAGGAAGGAACTTGTAAGTCTTGTAGTGCTGACCAGGTACTGGCACCCACAGCATGTTAAATGTAGCGTGTGTCGCAAGATTTGAAACAACCCATTAGGTTAAAATGTTCTTCTTGCTCTTACTCTCTTGTTAGTGAATATTAAAATGCATAAGTCATAAGTGCATAATATATAATATAATATTTATGCGAATTATTCATATTTCTAATTGCTCCAGGTGCAAGCTACAAGCGGAAAGTTTAACCATTAAATTATTTGCAATGTGATACGGGTTTGAGTAGAACGGAGACTTGCCCGACAGCCGGACCTTTCATCCTTGATAACTGAATGCATATCTGGAAGACAATATAAATACATCGTGAGTGAGCCTACATGCATAGACCCCGCGATTAGAATCTGCTTCGTGTAACAATCGATTCTATACAACTTGGGGCTTCGTTGCATTCACAGGAACTGTAGTTGTGTAACAAATGCCTAAAAACTCCACATTTCTATATTTTTGAAAAATATAATAGTGACTTTTGGCATAATATAATTTGATTGCGTGCAGTAGGTACTTAATAATAATAAATGGGAAGTCACAGCCAAGTGTCCCAATCTCCAACATAGAACTATTGATCATTATCTTTTTTGATTGATTATTATCAGTTGGTCGAAATTTTCTGGCAAACGAAAACAGCTAACAATTCTACTCGTCCAATGCCCATGTTTTGTGTTCATAAGTACTTATTATTATGTGATGGATGTGGACGGTCGAGTGTCGAGCATAGCATTTAATCCTAATTCCAAATATGACCATAATAAACCAACCATTGGTTCGATTGGCTAAATTTCTGATTCCTATCTCAAAATAAACATGAAGTCCATATTTACTGTGGTCTTTGTCAGCGACTTATACGCATGCTATGGCCAGCAATGACTCATTGGACCGGTTATGATGGCGGCTCAGTGGTTGGTTGCAAAAGCCACGAAGTTCTCATGCTCATTCTGTCCTCGCCTATCTTCATTAGTTATTTTGTTGGCTTTGTCTCAATACTGTAACAAATAATAATAATTGAGTTGCGAGTGACGTAAAGATGTAAATTCTAGCGCTCAAATAATGCTCGTCCATCGCTAGTAGATTATCAAGTACCAAGTTTCAGTATGTGGTATCAAACAAAGCACATTGACACGCATGATTTCTGCGAGTATGTAAATTGTGGATATATATTCCATTATTGCTGAACTGCAATAAATCGCAGCGTTTAAGTGTTGAAGTAACTTATCAAGCTCTCCTGCAGAGATACACAGTTGGTACACACGCGAAACTGACGCCAAGGTTGTGGGTGGATGCATAATGGTGAGAAGACTTTTGTGTGCAGTCTACCGTAATGTAATGGGTGTTTAGCCTTAACCTAACACTTTGGAATGTGTTATGTACTTATACATGCCGACAATTCCTTGTAACAGTGCTACATCCTGCAGTGCAACATCAAACGTTAAGTAAAGAGCTGTGTAAAAACAAAAATAGCAGTATTGAATTGAATACGTATTGAACTTAGAATATCTGATTTTTGATTTTAGGGTTCGATTTTAATTTGAGATTATTTTTTGAATCTGGCAAGTGCCATTTATTGTGCGCCCACTGCGCTCCGATGTTAACACGTTCACATCATTACATTTCATGTTTTGAAGTGTAGAAGGCGTTCAACCCCCATATATCACATATGGCAGCGCGTGATGGTAATTAGGTGTGCCACGCAGTTATATTGTATAATGTGTAGGACTTTTGTGCACTGTTGTTAGCAAAAATTGATGGGAAGGTGCATTTTTTAAGGGATGATGAGGAAGTGGGTTATTGCTAGTCATCTGAAAATTGTTTTTTGCCTTAATTATGTGTTGTGCATTGTTTAGAATGCAGCTATGTAGAATTTACGAATAGGGCGCATATTGACGCGTTCCGTATATGCTCGCGCAACCCCTGCAGGGTAAAACTGCATTTATATATTTTCTGCAAGTACCTGTCACCGGAATGCAGCACTGCATTGTTGCAATAGTGTACCTTCTTTTTTACCGTGAGCTTAACGTTTTTTGCAACTTCTTTCCTCTGCATGTTGTTTTGAGGACATCTGAAGAATCTTCCTCTCACACATTTATTGCTACTTACTACAAGAGTGTTTTTGTGTTTATTGTAAAAAGGAAAGCTTTCTTATGTATCTATCCGTACTACAGCCTGAATTAAATTGAGGTGAATCTATGGATCTCCTTGTGTTAGACCCATTCATTGCTCGCGTCTGTTGTGTGCTCTGCGAGTGCGAACGAAGTAGAAAGTTTTGCTTTCCTCACGAAAACGTTAATTTACAATTACGAAGTGTGTAATAACAAGGAATTACGATAGAAAATAATAGGAGCTCAACGCTATTGCTTCGTATTTATTGAATGTTCGTTCTTCTTTCTTAACGCCTTCTCTGCATCACTTGAAAATGAGTTTTTGTTGCGTTGTTCTCAATACTTATTGTGACTACATAGAGAAGGCTATGCTTTTACAATCTCTATGCAAGACTAAAAGCTACTGTGATGTGGTTGAGTCTAGTTTGCAATATGTACTCTGAACAGAAACTTTTGTTTAGCATCAGGATTTTTGGAGCAATAAACTCTCGGCAGAATTTTATAGTGTATGTATGCCCCTTTGTTTAGTACATCATTTATATGCAAACTTTCTTTAGTAATTAATTCACTGTTCACTTTTCAATGCAGACCGTAAGTGTGTGAATTGAATTGTTCTGAGTTTTCGTTATGAACTGCCATTTGCATATACATAGGTTAAGTTTAAGTACCACAGGTGCAAATGTCAAAATGCTTGTTACGTTACAATAATGTACGGCACGAGTTCAATAAAGTCACTCGGAATCAGAATGTAAAATTGTCAGTGATTGTATACTCGTGACACGATATTTAAGACGTTGTGTGTGTCTGTCTACATGTGCTAGCAATTGTGAGATTATTGTGTTACTCGTATTGCTGACGTGGTGCACGCGTCGGTACGCAGTACGCACATGATGGAGCTGTCGCGCGGAAGGAAGCTCTGCTTGTATATGGTATCTTTTTCTTGTTTTTCTCGCTAAATAACTGCATATGCACCCTTACCAGTTTCACCACCCTGATTAATTAAAGTCTCTATCACTCCATCAGTTGTTTACGTTATGCACAACAAAAAATATATGAGCGTTAGTGTTCACATGCTGTGCACATTCGTTCACTGTTAGAAATGTGTCTGTTAGAAAATGAGTTTACTCGCAACTTATTAATTCATAGAATGCCGAATGGGGAAGCTCATCTCTCATCCATGTAGATAATATGTTGAAAAAATTGCATATATATTGTCTTCGTAAAACACTTCATGTTTTAAATGTTAGGCTGGAACGAAGTTTTAAGCACTTGTGCATCAATATGGAATATTATAGCTAGTAATTAAAGCTAATGAGTATTTTGGCATTTTGCTTTGATTTTATGTCCCCATCGCAGGCAGCGGACGGCGAATACACGTATTTTTCCATTGAAAAAATGGGATCCATGAGTGAAAGCTTATTTGCGTGGGTGGCAACTCTGCCACCTTACACGAAACATAACAAAACCCCTCGTCCAGAAGATTTTACGGATGGAAGGATGGTGGCAACCTTACTGAAGGATGTGATAGATCCAAGTTATTTTAGAGACCTAAATAGTGACTCTTCGCCATTAATTCAAGTTATGAAAAAGATGAAGCAGTACTTGGAAGAGCAGGTATGTGTAAACCATTATCTTAATGAAGCTTTAATGTGGCATTTTCTACCGGACGGAAGTATGAAGTATCTCGTCTTATTTTTCTATTAAAACAGGTCGAATGTTGTAGATTTTTCATTACTTTTGTATTTGCCAACTTTTAGGGTAACATATAGGAAGTGATTGTTGTCTTTAACAATCCAATTAACCCTTCTGTATATTTAGTATTGCCAAAATCATTTCGTTTTAGCTCCTTCTTGTAGTGGCCTATGCAAGTATATGCAACAAACAGGTGCACACTTCATTCTTTTTTTGCGTTGACTGCACATTGGTGAATGTAGACAAGTTTGGTTAGTGTAGTGGAAACAGAAAAGAATTTTTGCTAATCCACATCGTGTCTGCCAAACTAGCAACAAGTTGAGACGAAACCAGTATAAAAATTATTGCTTATAAATGGAATATGCTCGCAGTTTCATAATAAGAGGCTGTCTGAAGCTGTGATCTCGTCTTTGGTGTATATTCATTCATAGGATACGTTGATACGAAGAGAGTTGTTATGAGTTTGACCTTGCAGGTCTTATAAATGATAATTTGAGTACTTGTATTTCATACTAGAAGAATGCACCACCTTTTTTGATCCTGTGCCATATAATGATGTTGTGCATGAATGCAAATCCAGCACAGTTGAAAGCTACTTTTTTGTAGGAACTGTTTTAGTCGTTTCTCTCTCTTTCGTACGTGCAGTAGCCTTCTATTTCATCAAACTCGAGATTTAATTTTTACTGTCAGTGAATGGTCAATGAAAGTTTTAACAGTAAAAAATCAATTTTTTCTCGTGTTTGTATACAGGTGCACGTGTGTAGTAGATGTTGTGTGTTGTGTTACTGATGCTGGCTAATTTGTTTAAACAATGTCGGCTAAAATACGGAAATTGTTGTGTGGAATAGGTTGGACACGCGCTTCCCACCACGTTACTACCAAACATTCCGCGTATTATGACAACTGGGGATCTGAATGAAATCAGTCGCCTTCTGCAGCTACTTTTAGGATGTGCTGTAAATAGTCCAAGAAGGGAGGACTTCGTGAACAGAATACAGACAATGGCAACAAGTGTTCAGGTAGAGAAATTTGCCTGATTTGTTTGCATGTGCATAGGTATTAGTTTTGTGAAAGCTAATTTTAAACCGTTGTGCAACTTGTTTAACAGGCTGAAATCGTAACAGCAATACAGGAAATCATGGAGGCTAAATCGCAGGAGCCCAATAGTAGTGAAGACGTTATTGAAATGCAGCTGAAGAAGACGCGCGAAGAAGTCGGTGCATTGCATGATGAAAAGGACCAACTTTCTCAAGTAAGTGATAATTGATCGTGAACCAGTATTATCAAGGAATTATATACGTTTTAAATCTAAACTGTTTACAACCTCTCTGGTTTCAGAAATGTCATGAACTTAGTCAGAAGATTCTCCAGATCAATGTGGAAAAAACGGCGTTACTTGCAGAAAATGAAAAGTTGCAAGCTCAACTTGCAGGAGACCTCAAAGATCCTGAATCAATTCACATGTCCATGAGGATTCATGAAGAAAATCGTAGAGAAATTGAACTTCTCCGAGAAAGAAACTTTGAGTTGGAAGGAGCCGTGGATGACTACAAAGTGAAAAATCAGGTTAGCTGAATTTGCGGCAACGACAGAGCTCTTCATGAGATACAAATCGTTGTTAGAAATGACATGACATGTATTACCTTATCAGGTGCTGCAACAACAAATCAGTGAAATCCATGCAGAAGTTGCTTCTAAACGGAAAGCGGAAGAGGTGGTTACTACACTAAAGGATGAAATAGATTCATTGCGTGAACAAGCTGCAAAAGCATTGCAGTTAGAAAAGCAGTTGAAGTTGTATCAGAAAAGATTGGAAGAGATGGGTGATTTGAAGCAAAATCTCAAGTTGCTGGAAGAGAAAAATTTGGAACTAGTGAAGGTAAACTGACTCCAATTGTGTACGAGTGTCTTTTAAATATAAGTATTAATATTATATACAAGAATAATATCAATGTGATCCTGAATTGCAGACAAATTTTACATTATCTGACGAAAGTAAAAAGATTCAGAGCTACAAGCAACAGCTAGATGCATTGAAAAAGGATTTAACAGAAACTCAGCAGCAACTGTCACAAGAAACTCAGAACGGTACGCGGCTGAGATGTCTGGCCCTTTATTACTCAAATACCGTATTCAATCCGTATGTTAATTAAAGATGTTTAAAAAAATTACAGCATTGAAAGCAAACTTCGATTGTGGAAAGATGAGGGAAAAGCTAGAAACTACCCAGAGGCATGTAGAAACGTTACTAGAAGAGAAATCGCGTCTAACAGAAACGATAGAAGAGTTAAGACTGAATGGAGGAGGAACTTCGGGTGACGGTATAGCCCACATCACAGCAGATGCGTCTGCAGATTCCATTGAACTCTTACCACCGTTAATAAGACAAAAACTGGTCAGACTTGAGGTATGTATGAAAACTTTTAATCATAAGTGCTGAAATACTAGCATTTGATTTTGTAATAAATATCTATGCATATCACTATATAATAATCGCTTTGTTCTTCTAACTTTCTCAGCTTGAAAACAAGAAACTTCAGGATGAGTTGAAGACTGCTATTGATAACGACACATCCCACGAAGGCTCCAAAATATTGGTGGAACAGCTTCGCAAGCATGAGAAGAAACTGGATGAAGAGCTTCTCGGGAAGAACCAGGAAATTCTTGACATCAAGGCAAATTATGAAGATCAGTTGAAAAGGCTTGAGGCAATTTTAGCTACCAAAGATGAAGAGTTAAAGAAGAAGGAAGCACAGTACAGTAAGAAATACATACAAGTTTCGCAACATGTCATGGTAGAAATATGTATGTCAGGAACATCGATCTAAGATACGATTCTTTTTCCGATAAAGAAAAATGTATGGAGAAAGCCAAGAGTGTAATAACAACCCTGGAACCTATAGCACCACCTGGCTTGGACATGGGCAAAACAGAAGAAGTGGAGAAAGCTCGAGCCGTTCGGGAAGTAGAAGAGAAACTTTTAAATTCAATGTTTTACAATTATAGTCTTACCCGAGTACGTGACAGTGTTGAAGCAAGAAATACCACTTTACTGAAGGCTCAGAGATTGAGAGCTTCAAGAAGGAGAAGTGACTTGTGATGTTGACGTGTGATCAAATTTCGCAAAATTAATCAGTTTTTATGACTTGGTCTTAAGGTTAGCTAGTGTACCCAATAAAAAGAATGTCAAGTTTCCAGTATTTTGGTTTCGGACAGGTATTGGTAACCGAGGGGTTGGATTTTACTCCCTAGAAAAGCGAACGTAAAATTTGGACGCGTCAGTAGGACACTATACAAAGTAACTTTTATGATTTTTAACAGGTTCTTTATCTTGATGCCATACTATGTATTTCATTTCCCAACGTTTCCTTGTATTGAAAGTATAATTAGTTGGATATAATTATTTCTTCGTCCTAAGCACAGGAAACTTACGTGGAATTTCATTTTCGAACGTTTTAAGAATGTTTGAGGACAACATAATATTTATTTAAACAAGTTTTTAAACCAAAGAACCCTACATGAAGACGTAACGCCGTCAATACTGACACTGATCGTATGTGATAATTATTCAAACAATTACATATGCCCTAAGCATAAATATTTCAAGTCCACGGTTTTTGCTGGTCATATTAACTGTAGTGGACTTTTTCCTGTCACAAACAGCTTAAAATGATTATGAAGGCTCTGCTTGTTAGCTTTAGTCAAATATGTTAACCTTTTTTGTCGATCAGCTAGCTCACTTGCACAATTGCTGATCTGATATAGCCCAAAAGGTAGAAATAAAAACCGTGCCTTTGTGACAGTAGCTCCTTGTTCGGAGATCGTGCTAATAATATTGTATTGTTCGAAGAAAGCACACTGTTTCTCTTCTAGCGAAAACAATTCACGTAATTAAAATATGCATTTTTGTCGGTCTTCGGGTCTTTATCGGAAACTAATAAATTAGTTCGAACTAATGTTAAAAGACATGTTATGAATTGATCACGACTAAGTGAAGATAATTATTACAACACCACCAAATCAACTACGCCAAAAAATAAACATTTTGGCATACTAATGACCGGCAGAGAAAATTAGCTTTCACCTTGGAGTTGGCAATTTTTTTAGTTCATACCACTCGGTATTTTGTACAGCATCGACCCTCATCAAACCTTCCGTTGGCTATAGAAGATCTTTAGCCTTAAACCAGCACAAAATCATCATGCTCTTGTTTGAAATTAGAGAGAAATATTTCAAACCCTCAGAATATCACCCTACTATTCGTCGTGCACTACGAAATTTTGCATTTTTCCCCATCAAAATATTACAGAGCATAGGCTTCTTCATCTTCGCCGTGGACAGTGGAAATCGATTTATTTTCTCCTGGCGCAAGTTTCCCTGCATTTTAATGGCGTTCAATATCGCGTATAACTTTGTCGGGTTCTCGTTTTTCCACGCGAACAAAGACCACTTTGACCACGTCATGGGCAGCATTAACAAAACGGTGTCATTTGCCATTGTGATTGTGACGTGCATGGCTGTGGGTGGCCAGTTTGTCATTCATACTGCCCAAATATTGCATCGCAAGCAAATATCAATCTTCCACGAAACTTTCACCCAACTTATCTGCAACTTGATGACCAGCGAACAAAGTTATTTGACACTCGGCAGTAATCTTGCGTGGGTTAAGGATTTCGGCAAGGGGAGCAAAAGGAGAGCCATTGCAACAATTCTTTTGGCTTCCTTCGGTTGTATTTATCGAACTGGAAGATGTTTACACTTGGCCGGAACCGCCATTGCTACTGACAAGATCCCGGTCTGGAAAATGGTGTTTTTTGCCGTGATTTTCGGAACTCATTCTTTATTATTTCTTCCATACAACGCCATATGCCACTGGATGGGAACGTATGTGGACATGTATCGTATAGCGTTTCATGTGCTAAAACGAGAGATCAAACTCTTCTCTGTGCGAATGACGGACAATTTTCCCCTGTCTCCAATAACGCTTTCGATGGAAAAGACGCACGGAGAAGAACATTTGAGAAAACATCGCGTCTCATGGTGTCTCAACCAATACAAAACACTTGAAGGTCACGTCGATCAATTCAACAATACCTTTCAGATATTTATCCTCACCTCTGGATTATGCTTGTTCGCAATGGCTCTGCAAGACTGTTTTATGATCGTCATATATGTACAGCAAGGGGAATGGTTTAGTTCGGTTGGGATGATGTTGGATGTGGCAGCTGCTGGAATTACACTTTTCAGCCTTTGTTCATCATGCACTAAGCTCACAGTCGAAGTAAGTGATTATATGCTTTCCCTGGAAAAGACAAATCGGCTTGTGGTTTTACATTTCCAGATAATAATGAATATATATTTTTCCTGTGTAGGCTCGTTCTTGTCTCAACATTATCCCGGATTTGCAGTACAGTTCCATGCCCATAGACTTCCAGTTACAGGTAATCAAAGAAGAAACACCAAAAATTGGCGGAAATTGCCGAGAATTGCTCGTAATTTGTCAAATGAATAATTATAATGAGAACCACCACATCGTTTTTCCTTTTCTCTTTTCACCGTGAAAGTTTTCTGTGAACTACTACAGCTGTGCAAGTAGCCCCGTGATAGTGTGTCCTGGATATATGCTAACCGTTAGCCTCAGCCTTTTTCCTTCTGTGAGTTAGGAATCCAGCTTATCGAATTCCAGTTGACTTACAATAAAACCACAGAATATGCTCCACTCTAGGACTTTTATGCAATAAATCCTTTCTTAATTGTAGATTATCGGACTAATTACAACCTACATAATTGTTTTATTACAATTTCATGCGAACGACTGATTATCCCCACTGGCTCCATCCAGAATGTCGACAACAATTGTGACTGAAACAAATTTGTATATAGATATATTCATGTATGTCGACTAACAATTTTGTTTTCAGATGTTTGCTGGGCATCGTCAACTGAACCTGAATTCTGAAATAAAGCTACTTCTTCTTTGAGAAAACATTCCACCAGCTAACACGCTCAATTTTTCTGCATCTTCCATCGGATTCCAATTTTTGGCCTGGTAAACAACGCGAAGGTACAGACCGAGTATTAGTACGTCTAACTTTCCTTACATTACACTCCCGTCCAATGTTACAACTTGGCTGATATTCATCCCATTTTGTGTACAAAAGCTCATCGGGATGTGAGCAATAACCTCTTGTGAGAGTCATGAAACATTCGCCACTATGCTCAAACCAGTATCTGTCTTTTCTTGAACGTTGCTGGGTTTGATTGGAGATACAGGGGTTTGGCCTGCAGGTTGATCTTAGATTATCCGTCACGACCAGCCATTCAGTTTCCTTGCATGGTCCCTGTGTGAAATATAGTATAAAGTTAACAGTTTTCAAGCATGTTTCATTTTGACATATAAAGTTCAAAATAGCTCTTAGCACAAAGGATGAAAGTTGAAGATGGGGTTTAAAATTCATACTTTTGTGCATGATATAATGTGTACTCACAGAGTAAATTATATAAAAATGTCGTACATGTAACAACATTTTGCTCACTCGTAAGGGATATTTGAACAAATTTTGCTACCTTCCGTGAGCTTATTTCTTTTACATACGAATGGATGTACTTCAAACAAACAATATTGCTAAAAGCTTAAGAGAAGTAGAATTCGCAAAGGTAATCATTCCGACTGGAAATTGCTTGCTTGCTGAATGTTTTGTTACCTGCTCGTTCGTAAAGTAACAACGCTTCTCTGGAGTCCAGTAAATCAACGGACGGGCACATCTGTAATAGAAATTGCAGTCACAATCTCCAAACTCTGAATCCCCGATTCTGTAGAAGATCATGTTCTGGCCACATGGGCCACGCTGATCAATATGCCAGCATTTCTGAGTTCCATTGTGGTAGCGGTACCATCGGAAATGCGTGATGTTGTCGTTGTTCACGTTCTCAGGACAAAGTCCAGGTCTACACAATTAGAAATTACAAACCCGAAAAACATGAAATGAAACACTTGGCTAAATCCGATAGGCATTAACCAGAACGAAATCAGATGAGTTAATGGATGGCTGGCTTTATACCAAGCAAAACTGAAGTTATCTTCTTAGATTTAGATAACACTTTCTACGTAAGCCAGAAAACATGTAAGTGAATAAGCAAGAACAAATGGGTTATTTTTGCAACATGAAAAACACCTACGATTGAGATGGAGTTGGAGGAACACGCTTTATTTCATCGTAACCTGAATTGAAAAGGTCAACTGGAATAGCCTTGCACACCGTCACTGACACGAGGATAAGAGCCCAGACGGCGGCGGCGGATGTCACTTGGAATTTTGGGGAAAGGAAGCACATTTGAATCGATATTGTAAGGACGCTTACACTGATTGCAAATATCTAACACAAATTGATGTTAACTTATCGTCTGTGATGGTAGAAGAACCCAACTCTTTTGCTGATCGTGAGAAACTCAAAGCGTAAAAATCAAAATGAAACGAATTTTTCTTAAGAAAAATAAATCCTCCAGCAAAAGTTGCATGTCAAGTTAGGGTTTATGGGTTTGAGTTGATTGCCAACAAGGAGCAAAAGCCGGTGCAAACTCGAGATCAGTGCTGACGACAAAACGTCTTCTTGGGAATAATCTTGATTTTGTTCTAAGAATGAAGATAAATACTTCTACGTGATTCAATCAAGTTCTGTTGTATCGTGGATTTGGCGAGTCAGACAGAGCAACCCATGGCGTTGTTTACTGCTAGTTTACCAACACGAAACGCTCGTTGTCTTCGCATGAGGTACCCCAATTGATAACAAAATACTTAATGATTTTCTTATTATTTTCACGCTACATGTGGGGAATGTGGAGTTTTGCGAGTGTAGGTGTTATACCAATGTAAATGGTAATAATGTAATTTGTTCGAAAATGAACAATATGTTTTCCCTTTCTAACGCCTGTTGTATATTTGCTTTGCTAATTATATGCAAATATTCATAAATGAACTTCTTTAGTCATCCTCAAGATTCTGGCAACTGGAGATGGTAAAGTTGTTAACATGATTGATTTGTCAGGTTAGCACGAGAGAAGTAGGATAGGATTAGCCAATTCCCATTTTCACTGCTTAGCATTGCCTTGTTACAGCTAGCGTAATGAAGATTGAAATTGATTGTAACATGTGCATTTGGAGTGCGTAGGAAAATCTTTCGCCAAGAAAGGCTATATAAAGTTATTTATAAGTTTACATATACATGTGCTCTGTCATTATTTGCACCTTTTCAAGGAAAACAGTATGGCTGCCATGAATATGCGTAAATTCTTTTTAGCCGTCGGTTCGAGAACTTCTTGGTAAAGACACAAAAGCAATCTACAATAATTATGAAGCCCACTTTGCACATTCATTTTCAGGCTTCAGGAGAAGCGTCGCGCTCCAGTATCCGATCAACATAGTTTGCTATCATTCATTCATTCGCTGAGAAAAATTTGAAACCTCAAAACATGGCCATTTGCATTTTTTATTACGAGCATGTCAAGCCCGCATTTATTAACCAAGTTCGCTTACTGTGTTTATGAAGCATATTAGATGATGGATTAATTATGTATACAACTAGTTAAGGCATGCGATGCTTTCACATGTACAAATGAAACAATGAAACGACAGAGATAGAAGATGATAAATGCTCCCAAATATTTTTTGACCAAGATGAATTTCCAGAAACAACAGCACACTTTAAACAATTTTTCATGCACCTTTACAACCGGTTTACTTTTATTGTAGGTAAGGGACCATACAGTCTACACACTTGCCGTGGCGTGGTGTGCTTCGCAGTACAGGAAAATGAAGTGTCGAGGCTAAATTTCTCAAAGCTATACGTTTAGTGCCATGCGACTAACTGTAACTGAATATTCAGTCAAGTAAGATCCATATTCGGAATTCAGAATGGGTAAAACTGAGGGACATGTCAGAAATATAAAATTCACTCTTCCTCCATAAAACATTTTGCTCTGACTGCATCCCAATCTTCATACTTATACGATACACACAGCAAGTCTCTCTACTCAACTCTACAACTATGGGACTGTGTACAGAGTACAGACGTTATTTCGATACAGCACATACATCGCAACAGTGACTACATGAATATTTTATGAGCTCTATAGTCTACATGCATCCGCGAAATAGCAATGTCAAGGCATTACACATTCATGTATGCACATAAAAAGGAGGAGAGGACGAAAAAGAAGGATAAATTTGGGTGTATAGTTGAGGCATATAAATACTACCTGACATAAGACTTGTCAAGTGATTTTTACAATAATATGAAACTGGAATCCCTGACAAACACAAAATACATGCATCCACTGCACACATAAACGTTGTGGCTTGGCTTGTTGGTTTAGTCGCAAGAAAGCTATTTCACTGTATGGCATATTACCAGTTATCTTGAATAATACAAATCTTCAGCGAGCTCTTTGGATCGAATATACTTTTCATTTTCGTCCGTCGCAGTTTCAACAGTGCATAATATGGCTTCTTAGCGGATCCGAATATTTCGATATCAAATTACAGTTACTCAGGTAAAGTAGGTATCTGAATGCGTTTGTAAAGCTCCGTAAGTAACCTTGTAAAAACAGTCTTCGACAAACGAAGGCACTAGTACATTACATTACTTCGAGACTATCCGAATTCTCACACAGATGGAAAATGTTTTTGCTCCATTATGAAGTTTACAACGGGAGTGCGTGCAAAAGATGAGAAAGCCATGGCAGGAGAGACAGATGAGATATAACGTAACATTCTACTCGGTGCAACAAAAAGATTTTTCCTGTGCATCCACTCCACTCCATCCTCTTTTCCTTACTTTGAAACTTCGATGTAATCCAGGACATGTACGAGTACGCTAATCCCAAGTGTGACTGCGTGTGTGACACATGAAAAAACAACGTATTACACATATGGACTTTATTATGCAGATTAGATTGGAACATCGCAAGTAATAAAAACAGGCTGGGCTCCGCCATTCCTTTGTCTATGATGCAATTGTATGTCGTAAGGTATTCTTACTAATACCGCCGCGTACAATGGCATGTTCAGAACTCACAGATCCTGATTGCCAGCATTTTGTGAAGCACCACCATAACATTCCTCTATCCCTAGCAGCGCACCTCTCTTCTTCAGCAACAACAACAAAACGATGTTTCTCACTTCCATCAGTCCCATGTACGATTGGAAGCACACACGAACAGGATGCACACATGTTGATGATATTTGCTCACAGAACCATAGGGTTTAGCTTTGCATGAGCGAGGGTAATATGACGACTACCTGTCCACCAAAAAGCTAGCCGAGTGAGGTGGTCGTCAGAGGGGTGATGTAATATCCGTACTTAAAAGACTGGCAACTTGAGTCAATGTTTCATACTTTTTTAATAGTGTTTTTAACTTTTGAGTCCCATCTCGTTATCTCAGTATATGAGTGTATATATGCACGCATCCTTACACAATTCCTTGTTTTATTGCGAGTGCTGTATTGTATGTACAGGGCACACATCAACTTGTTTCACACGAGTTCGTGCACATACACAGCCAACCCTCGTAGAGCATGGAACTCCCTATTCACTATTTTAAAAAAGAGGAAGGGTGGATTGGTGGAAATCACCTGAAAAGAACTCTCTACATCAGCTTTCATACTTGCATGCACTGGCACCGGTGTGTAAAAATGATGATGATTAGACAATATAAACGCACTCCACTTGCACAACCCATCAACAAAGTATATTGACGAGCCTATATATTGTCAATGTAACTGGTATGAGCACACATGAATATTCTATGATGTTGTATTGCACAGGTAAGGTAATAATTGTATCAGGTTTTTTCCAATGTAGCTCCATTTCATCCCTCATTCTACCCATCCATCCTTCGCTGTATTAAATATCTTGATGGGTTTTCGCTCCTCAACCGCACGGAACAGTAAAAATCCTATACCTTTCGCTATTTGGTCAGTGGGAATACAGAGCCAGGGGCAGAAATTATAGATGGGTTAAAAAAGGTAGGATAGAAGAACAAGAACGTAAGTAAGATGGATGAAGGAAATATGCATGGACATGGCATTGGATAATACAAGCTCATCGTACTCGAGCACAATAGTACAACTTTGTTCGCTGTGAATTTTGATCCCCAAGTTGGTTTTATGCAGTGGAGGAAAACACTCTCGTCGTATGCTAACGTTAAAAAATACACCTTCATCGTCCTTATTGCTTCCGTGCTCACAATGGGGGAAAAGAACAGCAAACCAAAGAAGAGAGAAGTTACTAACCTCAGAACTTCAAGTCGGGGTCCTACTAACAAACAACGGTGCGTGCATTTGTAGCATAGCTAATACGAGTAAATACACAATGGGAACAAATGTATAGATCGTAAGCAGGGAAAAGGTTTGACAGACGAGCCACATAGACCCTCTGCTGAAATACAATGTAAAATTCATTTAGTGGCAGGAGACTACATTACATGATTGTATAGAGAACACTGTAAATACGAGTTTCCGCTAGACGTACTTTTGTCCCGTCGAGAAATAAATAAAAAAAACCTTCCTGGGTGTGTATATGGACTTTCTATATAGTTGGTTTCAAAAAGACAATAATTATTAATCAGATTTTTGGAGGCTGCCACTGCCACTGACACACGTTCCAACAACAATTCTCTAAAACGACGAACAGGAGGAAAGTAAAGTGAGAAAATGTGGAAACAAGTAGCAAAACATAAAAACAACTCACTCTGTCGTGTGTCTCACTTGTTTACAGAGTTCAAGTAAAAACTTTTGGGTAAATATATACACACGTAAATCCCTCCGTATTTATCAACTTACATGAGCTCACACGAGAAACAATACGCAAGAAAACAAAACGTTTGAAATTGTAATAGCGGAGCAATATTCTCCTGACACTTTCAGTGGTGGATTGTGTTGTTTTTTAGTAGTTTTAGGAAATAAGTTGCGTACACCCGGTTGCAAACAGTTCTTCGTTTCAAAATTTTAGCACCCGAGTTCCCATTTATGAACAGGGAAGATCTTGTGTGTGTGTGCTTCGTTTTGTGTGTCATGTTTTGTGGCAACAGGTTTCCAGAGTTGGCACACACTGCATAAATCATTTCCGTCTGCGAAATGTTTAGGTATACAAACTATAGAGCATCTATGGGCTATGTTGATGTGAATTTTAAAGAGTACACACCCCAACCGATGGTCTGACAAAGTATAAATACCACGGGTTTCCAGATTCTCCACTAGTGAACGCGTACGCACTCTTCGTACATGGAAGGAAGTGAAATCTTTGAAATATTAAGAGGAACAAAGTGCATACAGCTCCCATGCATCTCTCGCAGTGAAAGTTGGATGGAACTTGTGCAAACTGGAACTAACTAATAATGACTAAAAGCTTCCTGTTCGGATGAAGAAGTTGGCCCAAGTTTCATGTAAGTCGGATAGAGTACATTTTACGGGGGAAATTATTTTGAGCTTGCTAGACCATAGTGAATTCTATTCTTGAACAAACACACTTTCCAATATATATCTGGAACGCATTAAACTATCAAGTCCAACACAATATTTTATTGATACAAGCTAATCCAATCCATTTCCATAAGTAGCCTCTTGTTTGGAACGACTAACCATACTTTCATATTCCAATTGAAACCACAAGAACTTCTTAAATAACGATATATTAAATTCCGTAAAACTTTGAATGGTTCGGTTGTTCGATTTCGTGCTCCCTCTCCGTGGTGCATTATATAATATTACATTATCTACCAGAAATGCTAATAGAAGAATGGAAAAGCTCTCCACTGGTTTGAGGAGTTGTACGTACTACGTAGTACGTTATTAAGTTGCTACTACTGAACCAACAACGCGATGTTTACAACACTCCAGACAGTGAACTTATTCTAGTTTCATATTGCATACTCATCATTGTGTGCTCCTCGCTAACTTTGAGGAACAAGCTTTTCTGGAAAATGAAGAAAGACGCTCTCCCCCTTCCGCAGACTTTTCATTCAGAAAAGAGATAAGAAGAATTCTTGTCTCTGCCTTTTAGTTCTTGTGCCATCCTCCTCTCTCTTCATACTTTTTCAATGACATTAGAAGCTTTAAGTTGAAAAGTTGGGACAACAAATGCAGAAGAGAGGAAAAGAGACGTCGACTCGAATCCTTTTCGACACAAAAACCAAGAAGATACTATGCTGCATGATGGCAGTTAGCGAGTTTAGTTACATTTAGCCTGTTTTCGGTAAGCCATAATGAGAATAAGGGCGAGGGCAACCTTCCACTCTCCTCTCCTTCTTTACATCAAGAAAAAGCCAAAATAAAGTTAAGTAGTTTTCCCTATTTTCCTGGAAACTGCTGCACTTCTGTACGCGATGGCGTTTCATGACCGTTCTTTCTCTCCTGCTACTCATCCTTCATCATTTGTCTCTTTCGTCTGGGGAACTTATTACTATTTCTTATGGTATGCGGAGCACAGCAAAGAGGAGGACTTCAAATGTGCGGGTGCTACAAGTCACCGCATCCGCATTCGAATTCCAAAGCATGTTTTTTTCTGACTGGAGAGATACACTTTTTTGTGTTCTTATTACTCGTTTGTTAACATCAGCTTTTGGCTGTCCTTTTTACTTTGCCGTGTGTTCCATTGTGAACCAAACCCAGGAGTGTCATGCTGCAGAGTTGTAAATACAACATCGCTTCAGATTTCTTTCCGAGGAACCCCTCTTTGCCTTCGTTAGACATGAATTCCTAAAACTTTTCGTGAAACAAATTATAGTTTCGGATGTGTGCGAAGAAGCAGGATATATGTACTGGAACTCTGACTCTGAAATAATGCAACCCGAAATTCCATAAAGAGACAACAATACCACCTAGAGCAATATATCCGTACACTCATATTTCCCGATGTACCGGAGGCTGAGTTTGCACGTGATGTTAAGTTGAATGTACACAAGTCTCTTGTCCACAGTTGTACGGTAATGTTAGTTTTTGTGAAACATTTCACATCACACACGGACCCACAAGGCATAAGAACGTTTGTTGTATTGAATTGCAAAAAGCAAATTGCTGTTTTGTAATGTTGACTTGATATGAATGTGCTTAAAAATCATAAGTCAGGCAGGAAGAGACAATGGAACTATTATAAATTTCGAAACTCGAAGCACACATACAACTAAAACTTATTTGTTCATCCTTGCATAACATTTTGTTCATATATAGCCTTACATAATGTAGATACATCCATATCTGTTCTTTCGAGTCCCAGTCGCAAAAACACCGTTGCATTATTTGCTCTCTCTCTCTCTGAGAAGCTCAATTGAAACTTTCACTACTTTTCCCAACCACGCTCTTTTCCAGCATGCAAAACAAATGCTTTGGCACTACTTTCGGCGTATGCCAGGCACGTTCAGATATTAGTTCTTGAAGGGGAAGTTTTTTTGGCTAAATAAATCGCTTGCCTTTTGTTGTTGGAAGCGAAATGAGAAAATATGGAAAAAGCATCGGGCTCGTATATTTAAAACCTTCTGTGGTTACGACGTTACGAGAGTAAAGCGAAGCTGTTGAACGATTTCCAGGTTGCACGTGTGGTCGTGCGGTTGGATGTGCAGGGGTTTGTGTATCCATAATTCACAGGTAACATGCACTCACCTACACACACACACGCTACTGTTGTGGCGAGAGATACATATATATGCACACAATGTAGAGTGCTGTTTTGCTGACGGCCGTGCTTCCTATATCAATGGAAATCCACCTTCCTCCCTCCAAGAGGGTCTTGCCAGTGTCTATTTTACAAGTATTTACTCCCCGACAGGGGAAACCCTTTTTTACGATGATAGCATTTATATGGGGCTTCCTCATACCGTCGAAATGAGAGTGAAATCCTTTTTAAAAGCTTGTGCACACACAACATCAGAAACGAGAAATCGAAACCTTACTTTCTCAGTTCTATTTACTCGCTGAACAGGGTTCAGATGCACGGTGGTGGGTAGCTATTTTATACTATAAAGCAACTTCATATAAAACTATGAAACGCCGTTAATAATTAGTGCATACATGTCTGTCCCCTGTCAACAGATTTATGCGCTATTTTAGACCTTGAAAAATGAATACACATTGAAATAGATTTTCTCTTCCATTATTCTTAGAGCACGGAATGCACACGCACACAGTATGTTCTAAATCTACAAGCAGGCCAAGCACAAACTATGTCGTGGTAGTTAGCATGTCACACACAGTTTGAGGCATTATGTATACTTGTACACAATTCACTGTTTTCATTATTCATTGTCAAGCTGAACCCGAAACCAAGTATCGTGAAAGAACACAAAAATCTAATCGTGTAAACGTCAAAACATCAAGCTTACCAAGAATATGTGATTGTATTCTCAAGATCTTTCAAGGGCGGTTTGAATATGCCTCATATATCGTATTTCCTGTTCAAGTATATGCAACGACAAGCACTTCAAAAAAATTCTTCAAAAATTGGCTGGAAATGAAATGTGAAACTTTCTCTTTGTTCGTTCAAAGAAGTAGGAGCATAACAATGTAGTAGAAAATTGTAACTGAAACCACATCACCGCACCGAGTCATGCAAAAAACTAAACGTTTTTGTGTATACTACCAAAGATCACTTGCTTCTCATAAAAATCCAACAAAAAGGTACGTAGTTGTCACAAATTTGTATACGGGCTTTCATGGATTCTAGTTTTAGTTTCATTCCATAAAATGCGAGAAAAAACGACATAAATGAAAATCTGCCTGTGCATATATATCCGCCACACAGAAGAAGAAAATATCGTGTAAAAATCCCGCCCAGGTAACTTTTTTCAAAGTAACTCTGCTTTCACAACTTTCTCACTTGGCACACGATATAATCTTCCTGTGGCATACATTTTCTGAAGGTTTCGAAGAAAAGGAGTGTGGGTAGTGGTGGTGTACATGAAATGGTTGGTTGGTTGGGTCTAAAGAATACACTGAAGTGGATGAGTGTATATGCATATAGCCAGTTTTCATTCAAGGTGGGTGGGGGGAATCAGTTAACAATATTGATTCTTTTTATAACAGCACCTCGACTTCAACTTGAGGCTATTGAGGATGAGTAGCGAACCCATTACCACTTCCACACACCACAATCGTCATACAATACATACACATGCGGAGGCATATCTTCACATATAAAGACATTAGGGTAAACACACTGCGCTGGCAGAGGAGAGGTAAATGGCAACAGTTTACTAAAGGTATCATTTGCCACTTTAAAAGGGTCATCTGCTTGCTGTGCTTTTCTCGAAAATGAAGAAAGGAAAGAGAAACTCTCTTTTGGGGTGAGCATCTATTGTACTCCTAAAGGAAGTCTTTGAATGAAAAAATAGTGTTATTACGGGAACAGAGGGAAAGAGTGCATGAAACCATCTTACACAAACGTTTACTCAGACAAAGCTGGTCCAGTCCGGTGAATTGCGAGCCATAAGCGACGAGAGCCACTAATAATTTGGAGAAAACTGCACCGTTATGCATTTATATATAGATGTGTATATGTATAAAACACGGTAGTATATACTCCTTGACAAAGTAAAACTAAAAATATCGTCAATGTAAGCTATCACAAGTTTACCTTAGAATTTTGGTCGTTACGCGTGTAGACATATGCACATGCGAATAATACAGCTCACTCCATATCTTCCTTACTTTCTCCAAAGTCTGTCGCGTTGAGACGTGAACCCCAACTGGAGAAAGTGGTAATCTGCGATAGACGTTAGTGTGTGTGCTGAGCAACCTGCTCACTTCGTATCGCATACATATGGAACATGCCCGCATGCTTCCAAATACGGGAGGGAAATGTTTATTTGATGCCGGTTCAGCCAGTTCCAGAGCTCACTTGGAGCTCCTATCTCCGCTCAGCAAGTTGTCGTCTGCATGGTCTCTCTCTCCCTCTCAGCCCTTTCTCGATGCTGGAATTTTTGCTTCTGGAGAAAACACTTTCACCAACTCGGAAAAGGGGAAGAAGGGAACAAAAAGGAAGTTATTGAAGAGAAGAGATATAAAACCGCGGTGTGTAATATACGCGCTCTCTCCTGTCAAACCTTTCAAAAGGGATTTTGCACATCTTAACCAACTATGGGGAAAGTGAAAGTAGGCAAGTGAATAGAACGACCGCCACAAAAGTATAGTCGCATCACTTCCACCGATATTCTCCAATACACACACAATATCATCCTCCACAAAAAAATTTGTTTGGAAATTGGTTGTTGGGATTTACCCAGTGAAATTCCGTGTAAGTAATGATAAACATTTCCCATAATAAATGTTTACCTTAGAAAACCTTCCCAAAGAATTTATTAATGGATGCTCCAATTTTTTTTGAGAAAAACGAGAACTTTCTTACGTGAGTGAAAGTTTGTTTCGTCATTTTCGTCTGAAATAAGTGAAAGCAAGAAAAAAATGTAAGGGGAAAAGTGTGTTCTATTATCTGAGTTTGTACATAGTAGATACACAATACAAATAAAGGAACCGTCTGGTCTGTGGTTAGCGTTGTGTGCACGACGTGTGTATATATATTAAGTATATGGTTATGCAGATTATTTTCAGTGCATTAAACTGAATAGAAAAAAGAATACGGTAAGATACAGAAGGAGCAGAATCCCACTGGCTCCGGTTAATCTATTTCTTTTTGATTACTTTTTTAATAAGAATTTTTACCATTCTACAACTCAACTTCAGCCAAGTTGTAGCTTCTCGCTACGTTGAAAGCAAGACGGATTTTTATTTTTTATAAGCTTTAAAATGAACTTTTTTGTTCATTGACTTAAAGTGCGTAGGAAAAATGCAAGCCGAATAAAACTTCATTATCATTTTCTGACAGATGATACATTGCTGCGGTTGTGAGCTTTATTGCATCTTACTTAAAGGTAGAAAGATTGGAACACAAGGGTACCATAATTATCAAAGGAGACGCAGAGGAGAGCTTTCATAAAGCGCCATAGCCATTGTTCGTGTGTTACCCGTCACTTTATTATTGTAATTTGGCAGAGTCGTGGGCGAATATAATATAATCTGAGGATGGGCCAAAGATTATAAATGACAGAGTGAATTTTTTCTCACTTACATGCCAATTTTGGAATGAAGAGTCATCCTCTCTTAGTAGCAGCTAGAAAGGTTCACGGTATAGACATGCATATTTTTCATTTGCATTTGATAAAGCCATTGGACTACACCAACACCAGCCAGCTAGCATCTCGTGCAAAAAAATCTGCTTTGTAACCTAAAATATGGTGATTATTAAAAGAGTCGGTCCTATGGTTCTTGAGTGACGACGATGGAATAACACCAGAATAAAAAACCGGTATTTTTCAGAAAATGAACTGAGAACTTTCTGACGATGCATTTAAGCTGAAAAAGCAGTTCTTATATCCATCCACCAACACTATTATAGTTAAACACTAGTTTCTCCCCTTCTTCGGGTTTTCGTTTGATATTATTATTGAGGTCAATGTTGCGAGATGGTGGAAATAAAAATATTTTAAGTGATCCGCTTGACATTTCATTTCCCAATAACTGAAAGCGAGTAGTCGTGCTGAGAGCACCACAAATATAACACTTCTTGTGTTTTAAAGATAAGACTAAAATATATGCATTTATACGGTCTCTTGCCTCGTAAACCGTGGTATATGGCGCAAGATTTGGAAACTCTGCTAAAATAATTATAATAAAACTAGCTAGTCGAAACGGAATGGATCGTTACATAATGCTTATCTCATCCTTCATTTATACTCACTGATGCTGAGTGCGCATTTAAGCATTACAATACCGAGAGAACAAACGTCTTCTCAATCGCGATAGATCAGCAACATTTATTGTTGGATCGTTCTAGACTTGAATATTTTTCTGTCGTGTGATTCAGAAACATATTTGCATGCACACATGCAGGTATATATGCAGTGTGCATATATTCGTACGTACACGTTGTCTACTCATTTCCAAATGCAAAAAGTTTTGGGTCGTCGTGTATGAAAAAGAATGTTTCACTGTTCCATATATACTGCTAACACACATGCACGTCATTTCTTTAAATAGCCATAATAATATAAGGAATTTCTACGTACAAATAAGCAGTGAAATCACACTCCAGAATATATGCCTCTTTTGTGTTTGCGTGATTACTATATTATGTGACAGTAAATATAGTGACATGTACGTGCAACTAGGCATTGTGTACTATTACTATGTTGATGTCGCAGCAGCAATGAAATGAAAATGAAACCACGTTTCCATCTGACGTTGATGAATAATTGGATGCTCGTTACTGGCTCGCAAATTATTGTTGGGTTTTTTGGAAGGTAGATATACACATTACATTCGCAAACGTACATAAACATGTCCACACGAAAGTTTTGTGGATGAAGCGAGTACGAATTGTAACCAAAAAAGTATTCTCCTTATTCACATTTAACTTCCTTCCGTGAGTTCTAACTCTAACCTCGCTCCTATATAGTTGCTACATAATTTACGCGTTTTTGTTTTCTGATCACATACTTGGGGAAATAGAGATGAGGAGCAGCAGTCGCTCACTCACCTATGCGGAACGCAGGTATATTATTGGCCTTGTGTCTTTTCACTCATTCTCAAAGTTTTTCAATGGATTCGTTTAGTTCCTGAAAAAAAAGTTTCCTCGTGGAAAAAGACTGCCGTTTTCTTATCTTATCAATTTTACATCACGTTGCGATAACTGGCAAAGGAATGCCTTGAACGCTTCGTTTTTATCTCTTTTGACCTAGACACTGACTGCGTGAAAGTGTATTTCTTTGAGAATACCCAAGTTCTTTTTAAGTGATTTAGTGTGTGGGATACTTGAGGAGAGAGAGTAGAGTAGCTGACATTAGAAATCAGGGTACGTATCCTAAATTGTGCCTTCTCATAAAGTTCTCTCGATGTTCAGCTATAAAGATACTACAAAAAGTTATAACGGCACTAATGGGCAGATCTATTTTCCAACAAATTCTCTGGACTTCTCTCTCCTCTCTCAAAGGAAAAGGGACAGAGCTGCTGGATGGTATGCACCAAAATGAAATCGAAGCACTCTTTTGCAGTAAGCATGAAAGCACACACACACACACAGAGATCTCTTGTCTCTGGACGGACGCCGATGCTGATTATATGCGAGCATAAAGGGTAATATAGTGGTAGAGATGCAGACTTGAAATGAAAAGCTCAGTCAGATTCAACTCAAATATTTCGTGATGATTACCACTTGAGAGGCTTATTCAGCTTATTAGGGCTTTAGTTTGGATTCATTGTCATTGCAAAAAGGTAACCGCCCAGTGTTCTTCCATCAAATTCCATGCAGTAACACGATATAATGATGCCGATTTCATTGTTAATGATTATCGTCATATAATAATGCACACGATTGCCACAGATATACATACGGCTTATTTGTGCTGCATGCAAACAAACATCCCTGATTATACTTATCGGTCAGAGTAATCAGAGATAGAGAAATTCTGCGAGTTGTAATGTTGCACTACGTTATAAGCTCGATTATTTACTATTATGCGTAACGAAATGGCTTTCGTAAGCATATTGGCTATAGGCGTCTGCGTCATAAATACAGGGTTTGGAGTTTGGAAGCGAAGACAGAAAAGAATCCTCATGAATAAAATTACGGGATAAACTTTTCACGAGTTCATGCTTGAGCGCACAAATAAAGCATTCTCCCAAAAACTATATTGCCTAATTAACCATAATTGGCGACGGAATGGTGTATAAGATCAGTGAAGGTCAACAATTGCACGATGGTGGTGCAAAAATCGACCAAGAACCTGGCCAGTGTTTGGCAATATTTTGAATAGAATTAAATGTTTTTGGGTTGTATTTTCTAGTCATGATTTGAGTTTTGACCTTTTTTCTTCACAGATTTACGGACTTTCGTATTGCCAGTGCTTAAAAGCGTAAAGGCGTGAGTGCTGAACTTTAGTTTATGAAAAGTAAGTTCAGTGGAAGAGAGAAGTATTCGTGTACAGCGACCATCGTGAATACGTGTGGATTGACGCTAGTTTTTTTCCGCAACTTTTTCATGTGATTGTCTCATTTACGGTTTCTAAAGTTTGTGATCAGTGATATTTACTTACACCGTTGTGGAGCATTTTTGAAGTTCGGAAAGAGACCAATAATTGGGACTCTTCTGTTGTGAAGAAGTATATATGAAGTGGTTTATGTGACTGGGTTGTAAATGTACATTAGTTTTTACTGCAATGACCTTAATTTCGGTATTAAATTGAACATTTGTGAAATCAGTGGATGATTGTGGACATTTGATAGTGGTATCAGCGCTAATAATGCTTAATTGCACGGTATTTATGTCAGTTTTAGCACCGAGCGTTGAAGTGTGAACGTGGAATGCATAATTTATGCTGATGCGGCGGAAAGCAAAGAGCCCACCGAGGCATGCCGTTTTTAGCAATGATGAGAGATGAGAATTTTCAATTAGATTTATGGGATTTTTATTACATCGAGGATCATTAGATTGGAATGTGAGAAGGATTATGCATATTCATCCCACTCACTTCTTCTTTTCACCAAGAGGAACGAAAAACTGAGAATTGTTTGAATGTAATCTCACTCGCCTCGACGAGATCTACAGCGAAAATCGCCTGCAGAGCAAAGGGGAAGGGAGAAAAGGGAAAGCAAAGAGCAGATCGGCTGGAGACTGGAAAGGGAGTATAATTTCCTCCACTGTTGTAATGTGATGACTGTCTGTTGAGAGGGGAAAACAAGAGAGCGAGAGCGAAGAATAAAAGGGAGAATTGTGGGAGTGTGCTATAAACAAATGCAAATGTTGGGTTAAACCATTCATGCTTCACAACCTTTTCATCATTCCCCCATGGAAAGGAAGTAATCCAATCCAATTACTTGTTTCGCAAGTAATTTCATCTTTCAGTTTATGGTAAGTCAGACATCACTATATACTATATACTCTCCAGCGATCATACGCATATACCTACCACAACCACCGATAATGGTTTTCTCATTTGAAATTCATTTCTCTTCCTCCGACTTCAACTTTTCTTCCTTCAAATTCCATTTCATCACTTTCGCATTATATTTGACAAAGGGAAAACTTTTTCGGAGGGATTCAATCTTAATAATAATATTTATGCCTGCAGAAAGTTTTCTGTGGTTGACCGGCTGAAATCCGGTTAGAAATCAAATGATGCTAGTATAATTCATATGTGTAAGAGTGTAAGCAGAGTAATAAGCACAGGGAAAAGATCCATGACGGGAGTACGAGTTCGTTCCAGTTTACTTGCTGAATTTTGGTTCTTATTACACTCTAGTTTTCGATGAAATCGCGTTCGTGTAGAACTCATCCTGGCATTAATACGGATTTCTAGTGAACCACAACCATACCCTACGCTATGGATGTTTTCACTAGGAAAACTCTCAAGTATTAAAAACCATGAAATAATGTCACTGAACGCTTATTTCATATGGCTTTACCGTTCTTTCCCTGGTAAAATATTGTAGTACCGGGAATAATGATTGCTGTAGTAAAAAGGCTACAAGTTTTTGTCGACAGACAAAAATTCCGGGAAAAAATATACTTCTCCTAACAGAGTGTGAGTGCCGTGATTGAAAAACCGAAGGAGCGTGAATCATTGTTTACGAAAAGAAAGTAGAATGAATGGGTCATATCAAGTTACATCTTATTCTCATTTGACCCTAATAACAACACAAGGTCTCTGAGAGAAACCACACTTCAGCAGAGCTCTGCTTGGGGAAAGTACCTGAAACTTTCTTCGACCATATCTTGGTAATTACGCACCACCTTTTAGTGGAAAAACATAAACAATAGGTTATATAGGCACATTATATACTTGACATTATACACTTAACAAGCGTATTACACTTGAGAGATATATTGATTTTTTCGCTTTGCAAACACATGAAACTTGACTTTCAGTAAGATTTCTTCTATTCTAAGCCTGGTGAAAAAGCATATCAGAGCGAAGAAGAAAAACTACGAGCGTCGTGCGTTTGGAGAAAGCTATGCGAAGTACGTATTTCTATTTCTGTTTCGGGAATGGAAAAGTCCGAAACAAGGATTGACGAGAAATATACACAATCAAAATAGGAGCGCGAAGCTTTCCAGCAAAATGTCCGCCGAATATTTTCTTTACGCACGGACGATGTAGCAAACTCTTTCTGTCACATTTTCGCTTCGGAAAAATGGCGTTACTCATTGCTCATGTAGTGAAAAAGCGACTTTCGTCCTTGCTCTATCCAGTGCCTATACTTCTCTTACTCTTGACATCCATCCACATCCACTCGCACTCAACTGCCGTTGTGCTACTGCACTACATGTCGTGCATTTAAATGGAAAAAATAGAAAACGGTTACTCCAATGTAATTTAGTCGGGTGTTGCTCATACACAGCTTGCGCAATATATACATACAAAATAGAACATGTGCATATTTGGACTTTCTCTATACTTTTACGCAACACAAAAGAAAAGGCAACAGAAGAAAACGAATTCGATTAGCACAAACGTAGTGGCGGAGAAGCGAAAAAAAATCGTTCATGAACTGTGAACGGGTTGACAACTGATACCAAAACATTCCCAATAACCCTCCGATATCCTGCAAGTTGAACAGTTGGAGGGTGACAATGGTGGTGGTAGTCGCACTATTTGTAGCTAAGTAGGTACGTAGTACAGATCGAAGGAGAGAAGTAACAGTTCACCACTCACCCATTTCCGATCGGATGATTGGATCCAGTTAGTTCTTCTCTTAGAAACTTCTCCCTTTTCTTCCAAAAAACGACATGACTTGACTATCTGATATTTTTGTCCCATTCCTCAAAGATAGGCGGATATTGGGAGGAATGTTTGATTTCTTGAAAAAAGCGAACATTTTTTTGTTAAGCCCGACTTCATGCGTTGTATATGTGAAGATGAGAACAGAAGTAGGTATGCAAGTATAAAGTAAATGTGTCTACTATAATATATCTGACCTGGCCAAGAATTCTGGCTTGAATGACCAAATGGAAATCATTGCATCTTTTTGCAACGAAGAGAAAGTATGTATGTACATATTCATATGTTATATGCACAATTATATCCTCCAACCGTCCGAGTGCAGATTCAAGTTGGCATAGCCAAGTTTCATGAAAGCGTTGACTACATAGCGTTCCCAATGCCTGAACCGTTTTTCAATCATCACAGCCTCTCAGCCAGTGTTTCGTATTTTGGCTAAAACGTCTCTACATATATCGCCTTTTCCGCTGAATGTCAAGCATTTTGCTGTTTCGTTTTACGGAGATTTATGATGACGGCACACGAAATATCCCAATTTACAGCAGAAACATGCACAAAGAATGAAAACAAATTCGTGAGGGACCCTTCTTCTGATTACTTACAGTTGTTTAGCATAATGCATGCACAAATCTCTCCCGTCAGTTACCGTACGCATATAAAAGGTTTATATGAAACTGTATAGTTGTTATTTCACGCTTGTATTAAACAGAGCAAACAGTTAACGCAAAACAGGCACATTATGGCGGCATTGAGTTTCTATCGGGGAAGTTCTTAAAAAAGACCTTAACTAAAAAGCCACAAGCTGTGATGTAACAATATTTTGTGTGTCATCTGCGTAATATCCAAAAAGACTGTGTGATATTTCATGTACGCTATTGTGCACTCAAGTGTCGCTTTCCTCTCAGCAACGTTATCTAACCTGTCTTGACTCTTATGTTAAGCTCCAACTCCAACGATACTGACTGACTGGCATGGATTGTCACACGTCTATGCGGTTGTCGGTTCTACAAGATATTAGGATGATGACGAAGCTGTCGCACTTACTGAACCATATGATTGAAGTTATAAAAGAGACAAGTTTATGAGATACGAATCCGACCGCTGTAAAATATGGCTTAGTTGAACCGCAATCCGCAATATCTCCCTTCCAATAAGCAATAAAAAGGAACCGCTTTAAAGGACAGCTACTTATAGGAGTGGTTAAAAATAGGTGGCAGTTGGATTAGCATTTAAGAACATGTTTATTGTGCTGACTGAGTGGAAGACAGTGGAGGTCCTTGTGTTACCTTTCACGATAGATTTTTGCCAATCAGAATCGCTACAAACAAATAAGTAGTAGACCAAATTGAAGGGTAAACCAATGGAACCACATAGTGGCACACAGTGTCAACTGATCCACTCATGAAACATGATCACAGGAGCAATGTCTCCAAAAACAGCCTCAATTCTCAAAGCCGTCATTCGCTGGGAACGCTTTTTCCGTTACATCCTCATACCTCAAATTTTCTTCAGTGTGCAAACGCGCACTTCCTATTACCACGATATAACCTTTCAAGACAAGTTTTACGAAGTTGAGCTAACTTTTTTGATTCGTCTAGAGGATGCAATCTATGGCGACCGAAGGTCGCCAGGTCGCCCTTTAAAAATCTAACGAATATATGGAATCCGTACACCCCCAAAAACATGCGTTCCGCTCGTGAGCCAAAACGGTTGGTCCTGGAAAGTTGGTGTTTGAACTGAAAGCGATTCTGGGAACCTTCCGCTTATTCTCTCTGTCTTCATTTCTTTAAAACAAGTACCGTTTCCGAGATATTGATACCTAATTCAATTTTTTACAGCAATATTTTAAAACGCACATTTCCAATCAGTTCCCCATAATTTAAAACCTACAAATACTGATTTCATACAAATTGTACTTGCATACAATGCGAGAAACACCAACCATTCATCATCATCACAATCACTTCAGTCAACACTTTATACAAAACCTGCTTCAGTACCATTCCCATTTACTTTTTCATACACTTTTGAAACACCTTTAACTTCAATACGCCGATAGGGACATGGTTACAGCAAAAGTTTTGATACGTAGTTAGCATATACCTTAGCAAAATGGGCTTTCTCGTTGTGTGACTTTTTGAACCTGCATCTGATCACTACACCATTCTTCATACAGTTAAAACATACATATCAAATCTTATAACACTTTTCTTGTATTGTCCATTTCAACACATATCAATCATATCAATCAAAGCATACATACAGTTGGACACACGTTTAACGACACGCAATCCAACCAATATGCACAAGTTATATCAGCTTCATTGCTGTTCTTTCAATTCATTGCCTTTAAGCTTGCGAATGTGATTCATTTGTAATTGCGAGTTTCGGTGTTTCTGAGAAATTGCACATACATTACTTTTAACTACCTATTAACAGCAAACTTGACTCTTCGTACGGGATACAAGCACCTAATGTTCATAAACTATTCTAAATATGCAGATGGAAACAGATAACCACGTCTTACATTATAAACCTTCATGTCTTCAAAAATGTGTCTACTTTCGCATAACTTAACCATATGCATTACCTTTGTCTCACCATTTAACTTCACGTTATACGATTACATCATCATACCCTACGATTCCATTACATAAAATGTTACGCTCCAGCTTCACGAATTATCACACATCAATACATTTTCACATTTCACAAATTAAATGACTTCATTTAATTCCAAGAACAAATTCCATACAATACTTCTTGAATTACAATTTCCAAAAACTTGAACCTAATGAAACATTCACGCTTCATTGCTTCAACACTACATTCAACAACTACAACTATATACAAAACTTAGTATTTAATGCTTGAAAACAAACATTTTTAAAAGTTGTTATCTCACGAATACATGGTCACACACTTTCAATGTCAGATCTACAAAAACACATACATACATTCATCTAACCTAAACAACTCTAGACACATTTCTTCATTGCACAGACAAATGCAAACAAACAAAAACCTTAAATAAAAACATCGTCATCGTCTAGCACAAAACGCGTTACCATCAAATTCATTCCAAAATCAATTTAAATAACTTGTCATTTTTCACATCAAAATTAACTGTTCTCTAAATTACATTAAATCTACGAATAATGGATCAAAATTATCCACCTTCACTTGCGACTTTCACGTCAGAACAAATTATGGAACTTATTTATACCGAATTAAATAATAATCGAAGGAAAACTAATCTTAAGTTAATAGACCCGAATTCAATTTTCGGCATCATAGCAAAAAAGATAAACAAATCAGATTCAAGCACTCTTCAAGAAAGAAAAGCCATTCACCAAATTTGGGCAACGGACAAGGTAATTATTTAAATATTATACTACCTTTACTAACATATATACAAAATATAATTTACAAAGATACCTTGCAATGTTGCAATACAACAACAAGCATGGAGAAAACGTGTGACCACTTCTGTGATTTTACTTTTATAACGACGAACCTACATCTCCACGGCGGTTTTCGTATCGCAACATCATTGGGAATACGCTTTCTCACATTCGTTTCATTTGCAATCATATAAATCACATACCCTTGAAAACATTAAAAACTTAACAATAGAAACTTAAAAAATACAAAAACCAGCGACGGTAAAATATATGTACGTCCTTCATAACGCCTCCGTGGTCAAAAACGGGAAAATTTATATTATAAATTATTTTCTTCCAGTCTTCAAAATCAATCCACACACCTAAACCGAAGAAATCAATAAGGCAAAAAATTTATCGAAAAATTACAAAGGTAAGACTAAAATTGTCTTTAATACATCATCTCAAATTCATTGAGCATTTATCAAAATCTATTTCACTTCTAACCCAGATTAAAAATAACATATCAGTCATTACTACTGGGAACAAGGAAGGAAACCAGAAAACAAAACGAAAGAAATCTAAGGTTTACATTACTAAACTTTTCAACGTACTTTTCTCATCAGTCCAAACCGTCAATAAATCTTTTAAAAAATATTTGGCTTAGGATGACGCAATTAGCAAAAAAATTAGACAAGACATTACCCACGAAATCATAAACGCAGGAATTACGATGCTGGCAAAACAAGTAAGTTTTTATTAAGATTTTATGCATCTTCAACATAATAACGTTTATTACATGCTAACAATTTTTCATTTTACAGAACAAAACAAACAATAAACGGCAGGACATCACGAATCTAGAGCACTCATTTTCAAAATTAAACCTGAGCGTTAATGACGAGAACAGCGATGCATATACGACACCACTTCCCAATGTTCCATTTCAACACGTTACACAGTCTTCACATGGCCATATTTCTGGAAATGAGATTCATAATACCTTCCACCATACCACACTGTCAAGCATTATTGCTAACTTCAAAAAGGAAATTGAACATTATCCTACTCATCAATGCCAAATATGCAACAGAATGGTTTACAAAGGACCACACTCAACTTGTACCTACAAACTTACGTCGGAAGTGGTTCAACTTATACGGTTACTGGAATGTATGGACTTCGAAAACAATGATGCCATAAAAATTTGTAGAAGATGTTATGACACACTCAAGAAAACAAAAATTCCTGCAATGGCATACTTTAACAAAATGCAAATAAAGGATTATCCCCAGGAAATAGCAGATATTAACGACATCGAAGCAAGACTCATCAGTCAAGTCAAACCATTTATGAAAATCTATCATCTATGCAAAGGCCGAGGTCAAATGGCTTTAAAGGGATCTTGCGTACATTTCCCACAAAGTGTGGATCAAATCATTGAGAAATTGCCACTCAAACCAGATGCTTCAGATGTCATCTTAGTCAACGAAACACGAGAAAAAAGTTCAACTAGAAATGAGTTCCATGTACGAGGTCAAAATATATATGCAGCCTTACAGTGGTTGAAAGGACACAATCCCTCATACTCCAACATTGAAATTCAGCAGCTGCCAGAAGAAACCTTACAAATTAAAGAAATCACGTCAGCAACAATAAGCGCTACCATATCGCACGATCTTCTAAACGGATTACCAGACTCAGCGTTTGTAAACATAGGAAATAATAGAGCCATACTGCGAGCAAGTTTTCACCAAGGCTCAGCACATATTTTTGAATCAGGTGGAACGCAATGCACGGCAATGTGTGCGTCCGCAATTGCCTACGCTTATCTTCGTCCGCCTTCAACCTGGACAACATCAGTTCTTGATTCCATCTTAGTTAAAGGGCACATCTATTACAGATCTATTACACCAGTTGAAAATGTACTTCTTGAACCAGAGCATGTATTCGGCGAAGTTCCTACATACGACGGAAGGATTGTCAACATCACTTCAGGAGAAGATATTTACAATGGTTTCCTCAATAAATTCAAACCTGGAGCAAAAATCAAACGATTAAAGGATACGATAACTGAATTCATTCAATCGGAGTACACCTTTGGAATCCTTACAGCTGCTAGCACATCAATTGCTATATTCCAAACAGAAAATGAGTTATACTTATTCGATTCGCATAGCCGCGCACCGAAAGGTCGAGTATCAGCAGCTGGAGGTACCGCATGCGTCTTAAAATGCAACATCGAGGATGCCCCGACATTTTTCCAACAGCTTATTCACGTAAACCTTCAACCTAAACGTTCATGCCCTATAACAGATGACTTACTTCTACTGAGGGACTTCCAATACCAACTTATTCCAATCATATGTTCAAGCCCGGATGACGAAATTCCAGAAAATAATTCCTCTATTCCTACAAATCATTCTTCAAATGGTAACAAAAATCGTAACTTAAATTAAATCCACATATCTTACTTAGAAATAGAATGCCGTTCTATGACCTACTGCAAGATTTCAAAGCTTTTCATACATAAATATAAAAGGATTTGAACTCATACAGTATGTCATAGGATGTATTCTATTTGCAAGCAGATATCGACAAAGAAAATACAAGTCGTCCCGAAGACATCAGTGAAAAACATACATCCTTCGCCATTCCATCACAACAAGCAAATGTTGTCATGTTGGATTGCGTCATCAGAAATGACGACTTCATTGAACCAGAAACTGCAGATTTCATTCAACAGTGCAAACAAAAAAATATTGAAGAGGTTCATCTAATTAGACAGGAAGGTCGCCCACTTTATCCAGAAAAGGAATCACGCCTTGAAGAGCTCGCATTTGTAAAATGTTTCCCATACGGAGTAAACGGGTTCAACGAAGAACGAAAACTAAAGATTACCTTGTTGGATTATTTCCAACAACGAGTAATGGGTTCCAACAAAAGCTTCCACACCAACGAATATTTGTTCTATGCACTTAGTCGGCTTGATTACCATGTTGTTAAACAAAAGATTGGAATTTGTGGCAAAATGACAACTACTAATGGTGTGGGAGACGTAGAGCCAAACCGATATTTACCGGGGCTGGAATCTGTACATCTTTACATGTCTGCTATTCGTGGATCAGCATCTTATTGGCGCAAATACACTGGAGATGTCATGGCAATGATTCAGCAACTTGGGGTTCCAACATTATTTTTTACGATATCATATGACGACCTAAACTCCAATGATTCCCTTACAGCTTTATGGAAATCAAAACATGGCCCCGATGCAGAACTGGAAGACAACCCAAATGACATACCTTACGATGTGAAAAAAGATTTGTTAAACGATAACCCTGTTGCCTCAGCAAGACACTTTTCTAACAGAATGAGGAAAATACTATCTCTTTTCAAAAAAAAGGCAGACTATCTATTCGGGAGAACCCTCAAAGATTACACATATCGAGTGGAATTTCAGGGCCGAGGTATGCAACTTTATAACTGAGTAAACTTCTGTTGTTTTATAACCGTTGTTTTATGTATTTTCAATGAATACTTCCTGCTTCAGGTTCTCCCCATGTCCACATGTTACTGTGGTTGCACGATCCACCGGATTGGAATACGTCGTCTGGGATTGATTTCATCAATGAAAATATAAGCTGCTCGCTAGATGTTCCGTACAAGGAACTAGTCACACGATATCAAAATCATCGACACTCATCAACATGCTTCAAGAAAAATAAAGTATGCAGATTTGCTTTTCCAAGAAAGCCTTCACTAGCAACTAGGGTTCTTGATGACGAAGAAATCGCGAAATCATCCGGCAGATTTATCGAGCTAAAAAGGACAGCAGAAGAAATATACATAAATAACTACCACCCAAAATTGCTCCAAATATTGCGCTGCAATATTGATATTCAAGCTGTAACTGGTGCCAGATCAATAGCGTACTACATTGGAAAATACATCAGTAAAGCTGAGCCAACTCATTTAAGAGAAGAAATCAAAAACATTATCAAAGACTTCACGGCAGACAATGAATCATCTTATTATCGCAAAGCATTACGCATTGCTACTGCAATCATTAAGGAACGAGAAGTAAGTGCCCAAGAAGCAGCCTTTCGCCTTTGTCATTTACCCTTGCGAATGAGCAGCCGCTCAACGATATTCGTTCCTACGTATCAACCGAAAGACCGTTTACGCATGGTACAGAAAGAAAGCATTAATTCATCCGAACCAAAATTGGGTTTGAATATTATCGACCGGTATGAAAATAGACCAGATTGTCTTACCCCTCTCTGTTTGCTGGAGTTTGCCGCCCACTACGCACCGAAACGAAACTCATCAAAAGTAAACGATGAAGATCTTATCGAAAATGCAAGTGACGATGAAAATGAAACAGATGAGGATGCTGCCACACGAGAAAATAAGTTTTTGAAATTAAAAAACGGCAAAGGACAAATCTTCAAAAGAAAGTTGCCAGCAGTTGTTAAACACCCATTTTTTAACCCAAACGATCAAAAGGACAACTTCCTTTATTCTACTTTGCTACTGTACTATCCGTTTCGCCAGGAAAGCAAGTTCCAGGAATACAATTCAATCGGCGAAGCTTTCGATACCCTCCGACATCTATTCCGTTCCAATTCTGACGACCCAATCATAAACACGGATTTAACTGAACAAATCAATGCAGCCATGCTACAATTTATGGAGCGTGAAACACAAGAAGAAGAAAATGGCACTGCATTAGTTCACGACCAGGAAGTATTGTCGTTCTTTGAAGAAGTTCCAGAAGAACTCAATGAGAACGAAGTATTTGTACCAATAGTGCAGAACTTACAACCAAACGTCAACGATTTCACTGCTCGCATCAATAGACTCACATCTGGTCAAAAGCGTATATTCAAAAAAGTTCGTACCGCCATCGACAATCCGTCATCTCCAAGAATCCTCGAATTTGTTCAAGGATGTGCAGGTACAGGATATTCTACATTCGTATATACCTGCTCTTCAAAAAACTCGTTCCATGATTAATATTAATATTTCTTACTGCTTTAGGTACTGGAAAAAGCTACCTCATCGATTCCTTGACGCAGTTAATTCAAACGCGCTGCAACGGCAGGGAGAGATCCCTCATCAAGGCAGCCCCTACAGGCGTGGCCGCACGGTATTGCAAGCATTTTCCTCTATAAACATGAATATTCATTGAGGCATCATTTAAGTTTCAATCCTATATATTTAGGAATATTGGAGGCGTAACCTTACACAAGGCATTTTCGTTAGGAATCGAAACGTACTCCGTTGCAAATTACATCAAACTAGGGGGTAAATTACTTCACCAAAGGCGTATGCTATACAGGGATGTGGAATTCATCATCATCGACGAGGTCTCAATGATTTCTTACGAAACATTGAA